>JAJPUD010000259.1:372145-424883 GCA_023553655.1 Myrmecobius fasciatus
AAAAAAAAAAAAAAAAAAAAATCACACCTGAGTGTAGTCTATTCTGTCACTGGCCTACTTTTCTATTTTTAAAAAGTATTATATAAATTTGATGATTATTGCTTCATAAAAAGAGTTTATATCACAATTAGTCTCTCTTCCTTTCATTTTTTTCCCATGGTCTGTATCTTTTAGTTTCCCTAAAGATTTGGTACTTTTTAGTATTCTAAAATATCTCCTTCGTAGTCTGATTGGCATAGCACTAAATGTGGAAATTTAGATAATGCAGCAATTTTATTTTATTGTGGACTGTGGGCACTGTGAATATTCCTACAGTCACTGGACCCCTATGACTTCATTTTTTTGCTGAGGCAATTGGAGTTAAGTAACTTGCCCAGGATCACATGGCTAGGAAGTGCTAAGCGTTTCAGGTCACATTTGAACTCAGGTCTGGTGCTCTATCCATTGCGCCACTTAGCTGCCCCAACCCCCATGTCTTCTAAGGCAAATGTAATTTATCTATACAAATGTTGAGTGTATTTGATAGGGTGCATTCCAGATATTTTAAGTATTTCAAAAATAACACTTCTTTTCCCATTATTTCCTCTTGGATTCTGTTATTGATATACAAAAAAAATTTTTTTTCCTGTAGGTTTATTTTACATACTTTAATGAAGCTAATCTAAAGACATTCTAGGTAAACACATTACTAGCAAACAGGAACAGTTTTGCTTCTTCATTTTTCTATCTTTATGCCTTTAATTTATTTCTGTTGTATTGATAGCTTCCATTTATCTATTAGGTAAGACTTATACTTTGGTAATTGTATCAAATGTGTAGGTGCCTTAGACCTTGGACTTTTATTGAAAGAATTTTATTTTTCCCAATTAAATTTTTAATTGTGCTGATTTTGCTTCTGCAAAAGGCTTTGAATTTTAAGTAAAATAAATAGGAGGGAACAGTAGCAGATTCTCATCAATGACAACACTACTAGAGAATTGGCATCATGAACTTTATCCTAAGTACCTCCAGCTGTGTTCTAGTTTTGCTTGTTATTGGAATATGAATAAATTGCAAACTTTTAGGGGCAGCTAGGTGGCACAGTAGATAGAGCACCAGCCCTGAAGTCAGAAGGATCTGAGTTCAAATATGGTCTTAGACACTTAACATTTCCTAGCTGTGTGACCCTGGGCAAGTTACTTAACCCCAATTGCCTCAGCAAAAAAAAAAAAAAGACTTGCAAACTTCTAACTGTGTTAAAGAGTGCTTTAAATCACTGAGGTTTCACCTCACATCCAGAAAATTAACAAAGATGACAAAAAATATTGGTGGGAGCCATGATGTGATCTAATTAACTTTGGAAAATAAATAGGAATTGTGAACAAAGTTACTGAAAAGTTTGACTCTTTTGACTTGTAAACTAGATTGTTAGGAATAAAGCCAAGATATGACTCAAAAAAGAGAGGCAGAGTAAAGAGATGTTACAGATCTGGGGAAGTCCAAGATAAATTCAGATGAAAAGGAAAATTCAAAACATCTAAAAGCACATATACACTGCAGAAAGAAAGGATAAGGATTAGGTTGGTCTCAGAGAAGGATTAGTCATAAGCAACATAAATATCCCTGATAGTTAAGAATGTGGAGAGATATTTAAAAGGAAAGAAAAAAAGAACCTACAAATAGAATCTGGAGAAAGGGGAAAAAATGACATATCAAATAAACATCACTATTGCTATGAACATTCCAATCTCAATTTCTCAGTACTCTGAAAAGGAATGGGAGGCAAAGAAACCTGAAAGAAAGGCAGGTCTATATGAGGACACAGGAAAAAATACAATTAGTAATAATTGTGAACATTAATGGGATGAAACATATCTATAAAAGAAAAGAGAACAGGAAAATGGATCAGAATTATAGATTTTTAAAAAAGGGACTGAAACAAAATCTATTATGCTTTAACTGAACTAAAAAAAAAAGCAGGGGTAGTAATCATGATGTAATGTAAGACAATAATAAAAATAGATTTGGCTAAAAGAGGTAAATAATGGTGTTTTGTTTAAGAGCATCAAAGACAAATTAATATAAAAATATAATATATGCACCAAAATGGTATAACATCTAAATAATTAAAAGAAAAGTTAAGATATCAGGGAATTAGAAGCCTGGGAAAAATAAAAAAAATAAAATAAAATAAAAAAAACCTAGTTCTTTTCACAAGTAAGAAGTGTCACTTGTGCAACAGAAACAAACAGAACCAAGCAAATGACAGTAAGCATTTAAGAGAGGATTTCCAGAGAGGTTTTAAGAATGAAATTTGAGAAGGAACGAAGGGTCACCTGAAAACATCATGGTAGGACAGAGGAAAAAGCATAAAACATATAAAGGATCCATACTTGCATGTGTTGGTAGGAGAGGGATTGAGGAGAGGAGGCAATATGGAATTAAGGCATTTCTATGCAACAAGTATATTATTTCCCTCCAGACTCAGAGAGAAGGAAGTAGAATGGAAGGAGAAGGAGGAAGCTGGAGAGCTCTGTAGGGTAAAAGTAGTACTTGAAAGATATATGACATCAATTACTCAATTAAACAACCTTGTAAGACCATGAAAGCTCTGGGGCTAAAGAATGTGAAGGTGTTCTCTAGAAAAATCTCTTTATTTCTCACCTCAGCTCATATTTCTAATCTCCTGGTAGGTAACTTCAGCATTTGATATCTTGCCCTCCCCCACCCACCTCCACCCAAACTGACAGAACAGTTCTCCTTTGCAGCCCTTTTTCTCTACTTGTCCCATTTTATTGGAATGTCTCATCTAAATTGCTGAAATATCAGACTAACCAGTCTGCTTGTCTTAAGCACTTCTCCCCTAACTCTAGAATTATGTCATGTGTTACTTGCTGCTACAATTTTTGCTTGCCTACTCGTATTGGTATGAGTGGTTATTAGATTAGCAGCATCTACACTTCCATGATCCACCAATCTTATGACTCCACAGGAAAAAATATATAATTAACCAATGCTTGTTGAGCCATGCTATTACTAGTCACTCCGTCCTGGAATGAACTTTCTCCTCAAAAATGCCTCATAATGTTCTTCTAGCCCTTTAAGACAGAGCACAGAAATTATCTTCCACAGGAAATCTTTCCCATCCAACTGCTAGTAGGTACTCTTTCTCTCAAACTACCTTATTAACTCTTCCTATATATTTGTAAGGTGTATGTATATATGAAAAGTATTAAGTAAAACATAAAGAACAGCAACTATTTTATCATTTCTTAATATACTTCAAAGTTAGTCTGTCTAGGAAGCAGTGGATAGAGTACCAGCCCTGAAGTCAGGAGGACCCGAGTTCAAATCTGGCTTCCAGACACTTAACACTTCCTAGCTGTGTGACCCTGGGCAAGTTACTTAACCCCAATTGCCTCAGCCAAAAAAAAAAAAAAAAAAAAAAAAGGTAGCCTGTCTCTGTCTCTCCCCCCTCTCCCCTTTCCCACACATTAAAGTATAAAACTCATTGTTGGTAGGTACTGTTTCATACACTGTAATTGTATGCCCAGCAGCTATCACATAGCAGTGACTTAATACTTGTTGATTGATTCATTAACTGTATTTTACCATAGGCAGTTAAACATGAAAAACTAAACCAAGAGATATAAGTAGGCTTCTTTTTATAAGAGAACCAAAAATTGCTAAAGAAAAAATAATCATAATTTGGCAACATCCTACCACAGTCCTTTTTGACTTATCAATTGCACTTAAGTAAAATTTCAATCAATTCAGCCTAGATAAAATATACTAATCCCAAACAGACTTAAGTTTGTCACCTACCACTTCCTATAAGCTGCTTAAATTACCAAAGGAGGAAAAAAAAAAAAAAAGAAGAAGAAGAAATGCTAAATTAAATGCCAAACAGTTGCAGAAAGCACTTGTTTGGCTGATTAACTTGTAGACAAGCATTACAAATAAATCTGAGCCTGGTCTGCAGCAAATTAAATTCCAGTGCTTTTAAGAACAAAGAATTCCTTGGCAAAGAGGATTAGCAACTTTACACCCAGGAATGCCAGTTTAATTTAATTGTTCCACAATCCAAGATTTAATATGCAAATATCATTTTGATATATAACAGCGAAATTAACAAAGTAAGGAAACAAATTTAATATACAACTAGACTGTCTCTTCTGAACTGTAATTATATACAATAAAGAAAGTGGCCGAGTTCTTTTTTTTCCTTCATTACTGGGATTGAATTCTATTAACATGAATCAGAACAAGTCTAATTAAAGGTTAAAATTTTTAAATGTATTTTAATTAAGAGTCTAAATAGCTGCATGATTAGACTACCATAGTTAAAACCCCACCTCAATGATCTTCTTGGCCTCTTTGTAATTTCCTGTCTGCATGAAGGCAAAAAAGAGATCATAGAGCATTGTCATTTCCCCTTGCTCTTGGCTCACAAAGTCCATAGCTGGAGAGAAAAAGAGAAAATAAATTAGTCTACTATAACATGCACATACACAATTTCATACAATAGAAGTCTTTCCTAAAACAGAAATATATGTTGTGATGGGGAAATCATCATATAAACTGTTTAAGATAACTTTAAATGTATGACAAGTCCCCCTAAATAATTTGTCAAGCAGTTTTTTTTTTCTTCTCCATGTGAGATAGACAAATTAAGCATCACACACTCTGGAATCAGCACACTGAGCACTGAAATGGCTTGAGCAAGATCTGAGAGAAAAATACTGTTCCTTATGAAGAAATGCAATGAAGGAGATCATATAAACTGTAATAACAGTATTTTACCACAGTATCCTTTCTTAATAAGCTTTCCTAATAAATACTTTTTCATATTTGAAAATAGCTTTGTGTGATTTTTCCTCAAAAAATTCCAGCATGAAACACAAGAGTAGTTATTTAAGAGGTCCTTTGTTGTTATCTGTCCTTCATTCTCAAAGAGGACCATACAGGGAAACTGAACACTGTCATCATAACTTCTGCGTTTTGCATGCAAGAAAAGATTAAGAAAATGTATCTTCCTCTTTTCTTTAGGGAGGTCAGGAACTATGGATATGAACCAATAACACCAAACACCAAGCATTCATTTACCTACCCACCCATCCCCACAAACATTCAGTCAGACTCAGATGAAGCCCTTGACAGTTGGAAGTGCTTTTTTACATTTTTTTTATTCTATGTTCCAGTCAATTAATGAACACTTATTAAGCACCTTCATAATGTGCTTAGGTCTATGTAAGTCCCTGGAGATACACATACAATAAAAAAATAAAAGGCATGCTTCACTGTATCAATTGTAAAAAATGAAGGTGTTTTAAATAACAATCAATGAAAACTGAAATACTTAATTCTCAAATATTTTCAAAGCTTTATTTTCTTGCTCATATCTTTCCTTACTGAAACATGAGGGTTTAGGGATAGGGAATATAATTGATAACGGGAATTCCCAAATGAGGGACCAATAAAAAGGTGCACGTTTTAGTTTTAGATCATTTAATACACTGAGATTAAATGATTAACCTAGGATCACAGAGCCAATATGACAGAAGCAGGGACTTGAATACAAATATTTCCTGGTGCTAAGATCATCTTTATCAACTATGCTACACTGAAAGAATTTTTTAGTAAGTAAAATAATTAAGGAAAACTAACCTTTTTGAATTAGAACAGTTTCTCCTTTTTCTATCAATTTACATAAGACCTCATGGATCTTGGGCATTACGCCATATTTCTTAAAGCAGTCAATAGTGGTTTCAAGAGCTGTAGGTATATCATCCCTTAAAAAGAAAAAGGATTAAATTAAAATAAGGACAGAAACAAACTGAATAATGATAGCATATCTTATATTTTAAATTTTTAAAAAGTCTAAACCCTAGCTGTTCAAAAAAAGGATAAGAAAAAAATAACAGGTCTACCTGCTGATATCTAGAAACACAAACACCCAAAAAAATCATCTTTTTGCGTCATCTTCAGTTTTGTTTAATAATCTGCCTTTGTGTCCCAAAACAATTTATATTAAAATGACAGGGCTAGATTCAGAGTCCAAATCAGAATCTTCATATATTGTCCAAAAAAAAAAAAAAAAATCTTTTCCCATTACAAATTGTCATTATTTATCCCCAAAAGCAAATATTTGGGAAAAAAAAACAAAAGTTCAATAGCCAAAGCATTATCAAGGGAATAACTTATTTCATTATACTAACACTTCTAATATAAATTAAATAAATCACTGTATAAATCCCAAGTTTATAATATATGCTTAATAAATATTTATGATAAAATGCCATCATTAGAACTAGCAGATCTTTGGGGGAGAGAATGCTGGAACTATAATTTTATTGGAGTAAGAGTAATAGGGAACACTCTATCCCATTCATCAACTAAGGTCTTCAGAGTGCTACCTGAGTCTCTGGAAACTTAAATGACTATCCCATTTATTCCTGGCTTGGAGGAAGGTTTTATTATGACAAATGACCTCAAAAACTGGCCATATTCACCTAGTAATAGGCCCTTATTTATTAGGATGGAAAACTGATGCCCCTGAAGGTCAACCAATTTGTTAGTAGCTGGGAAAAAAAAAAAAAACCAACAACAAAACAACCTTATGACTCTGTCTGCCATATGGAATCTCAATATTAATCTTCTTGAAAATCTGTTTCTTTGTCTAGAAAAGGTAGATTAGTGAATTGTTCATCAGTCTACTACTAATAAGTGGCAAGACTCAAAATTCAGGTGTTCCCTGATACCAAGTTCATTTACCTTCCCACTAAATCATTCTGCTTCTAAAATTTACCTTAGTCCTTTCTCTGCATACCTACTTCCTCATTCCATACCTATGGTAGATAGAATCTAGAAAATGGCAAAAAATACTTTGAAAAAACAAGTTGAAGATGTTTCAATTGCATATGATAGCTTTTTAAGTATCTGAATAATTACTTTTCTTTTTTTTTTTTTGGCTATGTCTTTAAACGTCCAGAACTTAGCAATTGCAAGTGCTTAATAAAAATTTTCTGACTGGTTGGTCCACTGAAGGTATGACCAGAAAAAAAAAATGGTGCAAGTTCCAAAGAGAAAATCTTAGGTTGAACAAAAAGAAAAACTTCCAGGATGTTAATTAATTGAAAAATAAGCTGGATTGTCTCTGGATAAAATAGGCTCCCATTGCAAAGGCCTGTGAGCCAAAGCCAGAACAAGAATATATGGCTGAGACAGATCCCTCTCCAATTCTGACATTCTGTGATAATGTTTAAGAATTGTTATTGTTGTTCACAATGTCTCTAATTCTTTGAAAACCTGTTCTTTGCCATTTCCTCCTCTAGTTGATTAAGGGTTACTTACAGAGGGGTAAGTATTTGACCAGGGTCACACAGCTACTAAGGCCAAATTCAGGTCTTTCTTCTGACAGGCCCCAGTAATGTTTGTGCCACCTAACTGGCCTGTTCAAAAGTTCAAAAGGCCATTTGTGGGAAAAATTTTTGAGTATAAAAAGGTTACATATAAAATTCAAGTAAAAGTAAATGATTTCACACATGTTCAATAGTTTGGACAGAACAGCCTCCCATTTTTGTTAAGCCAATAATATTCTGTCCATTAATACAAATGATCTGTTATTCCAGATTGACTTATTTTTATCAAGATGAGGATCTTAAGCTGTTCGTTAGAGTAAAATACACTTTCAGAAGAAACTTTAATTTTGTTGCAATAACACTGACACCCCGTGAAAATGAGCCGATGGCGGAGCTCGCTCCCCCTTCTCAGCTCCTCACTGAGCCCTGTTGACAGCGCATCTTCTGGCACCCCACAGAGGCATGTGGATTTTTGTCATTTGGGGTGAAGACTAAATTACAGGTTAATTTCAAAACTGCAAGTAGATGCTGCAGGCTAGATTACTGTCATACTGGAGAAATGCAACAGTAGCTACCACAGATGATAAAGATTTTTATAATCACTCAATAATCTTGCTTTAATTCCAAGTTTAGTTAGAATCTTTCTCTACACCCATTTAATTAACAGACATCCATTTCCCCCTGATAACAAAATCATGAAATAAATTGAAGAGTTTTCGTAACCAATACAATCTAGAAGGAATGACTTTCCAGCTTTATTCCTATACCATTAAAATAACAGTAACAAACCTGTTTGGCATCATTTCTGAAAGTTATTGAAACAATAATTGAATGGGATAAACTATAAAATGTGATTATTATACAATAGCAAATGAGCAGCAACAGGCAGAAAAAGAAATATATATGTACTTACACAAGTTGAAACAAATTCACTGCAGGTCTAACTTCAGGGAACAAAAATAGACTCATATACTTAAAAATCCTATTAATACTCCTGTTATAATTATAGGTATATGAGACAAACATGTCAAAGTCACCAAATTTCCCTTGGATAAGTTTTCTACTATTTGCTCTTAGACCATAAATTCTTTTTTTTTTTTTTCTTTTTTTTTTTTTTGCTAAGGCAATTGGGGTTAAGTGACTTGCCCAGGATCACACAGCTGTTACGTGTCTGAGACCAGATTTGAACTCAGGTCCTCCTGACTTCAGGGCTGGTACTCTATCCACTGCGCCACCTAGCTGCCCCTTGACCATAAATTCTTAATCTGTGGTTAAAGGGGGTCCATGACCCAAAAAAGGCTAGGTAATCTTTAGGAATGTTTCTTTGGGGAAAAATTGTTTTCATGTTTATGTTAGTACTTTAGCATTATTCCTAGAAGGAAATTTTATAATTTTTTTTTTAACATGCAAGTAAAAGACTATTTGATCTACAAGAGACCAAGTAACTATAGTCTCTCTGGGTTACATAAACTGCAGAGATCCTAAGGAAATATACTGATGTACAACTGGAAAAACATTAAAGAACACCTAGACACCTTTTTCGGAAGGAAAAAGAAAGGAGAAGAGAGAATGAATGGAAAAGAGGAGAAGAGCAAAGGTGAGAGGACTTTCTCAGGGGCAGGTTTCAGAATAGGATTCTTCCAAGGCCATTGTTTTGCATATGAAACCCCTACTTCAAAACTAAATAAAAGAATGACATGGGGGCAGCTAGGTGGTGCAGTGGATAGAGCACCAGCCCTGAAGTCAGGAGGACCTGAGTTCAAATCTGGTCTCAGACACTTCCTAGCTGTGTGACCTTGGGAAAGTCACTTAACCCCAATTGCCTCAGCAAAAAGAAAAAAAAAGAAAAAAAAGAATGACATGTCATGTGATGTTTTATGCTATAAATATACACATCACATCAGGTCTAGAATGGGACTGCCCATCCCTTTTAAAAAAACTATTAAATTGCATTTTTTGCTTATGAAAGGATAACATTGTAATAAGTTTGAATTTGTTTAAACCCCAAACTATCTACATCAAAAATTAATATGTGACTGATACATGTCAATTTAACTGCAAAGGAATACCAACAGGATTTAGGAGCTAAATAATGCTGGGGGGGGGGGGGGGGGGAGAAGAGAAGAGAATAGAAGAGGAAATGTGGATATTAGACTTCATCACTAAACTAGTGTACTTGAGTCTTAAATTCAGAGACCATGTGACTAAATTGACTTACAACAAATAAGTAAAGCAGAGCTTTGGTAACCTATGCTAGCAAAAACTGAAAACATTTGCTTTTTTTCAATTATATTTTATCCTAGATCTCATAGAAGTTCTCATTTTATAAATGAATACAATTATTTATTTATAAAGTGAATGCCTACAAACGGAAGTTTCTGTATTAAGTGAAAGGAAATCTGCCGGCTCTTCTAAACATAATGCATGTTTCCAGTATATTTTATATATTACCTATTTACTTGAAATAGCTATTTACAAGTAAAATTGATGTATACCATAATAATCCAAATGTTTATAAAAGCTAAGCTTGACCTATGAAAGCCCAATTTTTTTTTTAAAGCTATTCTATTCACATTTCTCTAAAAGATAGGCTCAATTAAGTCAAATAGAGCCTTAACAAGATCTTGAGCAACTGTACTTGTAAGGACCGATGGCATATTATCATAAACTGCTAAAACTTACATCATTTCTTTCTATTTTACACAGAACCTTTGAACCTAAATGCTTTACTTGAAATAAGTAACTTTCCAACCCAGAGAATATGCTTGATAAAAATAAGATTCTAAATATTGATTTTAATTGGAATGAAGTGCTTCAACGTTATGCATAAAGCTTCACTGAAGTGGCAATTTACCTAAGGGGTTTACTGATTGAAAAGCTCTCAAATCTGAAACCATGAGAGAGAATGAGAGAGAGAGAGAAAGGGGGGGGGGGGGGAAGGGATGCTTGAGGGATGAGGGAGTAGGTGGGGAAGAGAGAAACATACCCACATTAAAAAACACTTAAAAACAAATCCCATTATATAAATCATAAACAGATGTTAATGTGGAAGAAAATTAATCCTAGAAGAGGAAATCAGCTTTACAAAAAATTTACTCTGTTAAGAAAACCAGCTCTTCAAAGAGATGAATGTTGTTTTTTTTTTTTTTCCTTCTGTTCATCAGCTATAACGAGGAATCTTCAAGGAGACTGGTATTGCAATTACAACTAATCCTCCCCAAAAAATTAACTGTGTTGAAGGCTTTGTAATTTCCCTAGGTACAATTTAGCTGTCACTTACTTTAAAATTTACTCAAACATGCGTTCCGAACAGCACTAACTTCACATGTCAAGTGCTTTCCAGCCAATTGAGTCTAAACTGGAAGTCGGTGTTAAACAACTGAATGATTAGACAAGATAGCTCATTTCCCTGCTCTTTTGTTCAGAATAAAATGCCACATTTACATTATCAGGCTCAACAGGATTTTCTGACACAGGGAGAAAAAACCCTAGTGAACACTGTCCGTACTAAGCACATGAAGCCTGTCATTTACCAATCATCCTTCAAAAAGCAATAGCCATGAATGTAACTTAATTACGACCCAATGATCCTTGACGAAAAATCATCTTATCACTGTCCTGTCCCTCTAGGGCAAATGAATCACTTTGTCCTTTGGCACTGATGATGCTAAATTCCTAATTGCAATAATGGAGTAAAAGAGTCAAACCTCCTTAATTTCCTTACAGCACTTATAGAATTTCAAACTAGAAAGCAAACATTCCATAAAGACAACATTAAGTTAAAAACAAAAAGGAGAGAAATAAAAGAACTATTTATTAAAATAACATTAACTGCACATGGAAAAGACTTTTAAAGTATTGCTTGCTTTCTAATTTGAAATTTGAAAAGAAATCTAGGTTAAATAATCTGTAGACAAAAGTTACAGAGCTGTTCATGTTTACATATCTGCTTTCTAAAATACAATCTATTAGCAAATGAAAGCAAAGCCCAGAACTGTTTTGTTCTGAGCTGTTTTCCTCTTCAAGGAAAATATTATCAAGAGAGACTACAGAAGCAGCTAATTTTTTACAAACCTCCTTATAGTTTTGCAAATCTGCTAATGTTGGAGATTCCCCCTGGACTATTAACTGGGAAAAAAAAAAAGGCAATACAACAATTCACAAGGATTTTTGTATGATTCAGGTAACACAGAGTATGAAACTCTCACCTTGTGATTCAGTATCGCCAGAATGACTTTTTTAAAAAAGCTAAGAAAGATCTGAAACATTGTCAAGCTTATATCCTTCTGGGAAATATCCTTCAAGTCTGTTCAAAATTTAACATCTTAAATAATATCCCTTTGGGTTTTTCTGAAATGCTGTTCCATAACACTACTATTTCATTGAAAAGAGTGAAGAGCTATATATAAAATGTTTTTTTCTGACAAATCTATGTTATTTTAAAATATATATTGCTCATATACTAGATGAACTTACATACTCGCTCAAGTCAATAACACAATATTACTGGTGATTTAAACAAAAGTAATCAATTCAAATGTGAATTTTTTCTTCCAAACAGGAAGAAGTAACTATTAATCTAAATAACTGCATATAAACTAAATTCTACTAAATAATTCTGAAACATAATTAGAAAATAGTTAAAATATAAATTCAATCTTTTCTAACATTTTACCATTTAAGCACCTCATTATTATCTTTAGGCCATTAACTAAAAATGCCTTTATTGCTAAAAGGTACATAAAGGTCAACAAGTGGCTTGAATTTGTTGTTTTTTTTAAATACAAAACATTTTAATGGAAATCTTTTTTTTTTTTTCATTTAAAATTTCTCTTAAGAACTCATGGTAGGGAAATTTACCACAAAAATCTGTGTGAGGAAAGATGTTAGGTTGGGGAGGGAAGTGTTGAAGTGAAGAAAAAACTAAGGGCATCTTTTTAGACTCCCAAACAGTTTAAGTGTACAAAGGTTTATTAAGAAAGAAAAATTATAATACCACTAAATAATGGGACATCCACACATAGAAACCAAATCAGAAGGTAGGGTTGTGACAGCAAACATTATCAACCACCATTATTTGAACTTGTTTTACTTTCCTTTTTTCTCTAAATTTCCACTCTAGCTTGCCAAGTTCTGCTCAGTTCACGAGCCCCATCTGCAGACCTCTTCAGGAAGGAGTCTGAGATCTCACTCTATACTCAAAGTAGTTCTATTTGAGATATCTTTAACTCAGCTGGCCTCACTCCTTTCACTGGTAGTTATTTAATTTCTGCCTAGTGGTGAAGAAATGTTTAATATTTCTGGGCATTGCGCCCATTTTAATTAAATTCTTTATAAAGCCTATGCAGAACCCAATTGCTGTTTGCAGAGATGGGTGCTTTATGTAAAAAAAAAAAAAAAATTTCTAATAGGAAACATATTAATTATAGGATTTTCATTTGCAGTAAAGGCTGTGACTAAAAAAGCTCCATATACCAATAGCTAGTTATATCAGTACTTCTTAAAAAGGATATAAGCTTGAGAGATTGTGAAACTGACTATTTGGCCAAGAATCCACCACACCAACAATCTGAAAATTTTCTACTAGTCAATGCAAAGCAGTCAAGATCACTTTAAAAACACACATATATAAAGACTTTATATACACACATGCCCCTGGTAAAAATGCCTTCAGTTCAATATTCATTCCTAAATGGAGGCAGTTTGTCAGTTTATTTACTTTGGACAACTTAAAATCATTTGGATAGTAAACAAATGTTGTTATAGTTGGTTCTTTTGGAACTGTTGGTTCAAATGTACCCATCTGACTAAAGAAAGCAATCCCAAAATTCAACTTAATTCATGGAAATGCACACCTGTACTAGTATCAGTAAAACCAATTTAATGTCAACAAATTACAAGATCTTAAATTAAAGTTATAGAGTATGGAAACAAATTCAAGATCTAAAAAATAAAATGTAAATGACCAAAGAAAATGGATACGTGCAAGAAGTACTTCCATCATAAGTTTATTTCTAACAGATCAGATTCTTCTGCAATGAAGCAAGAACAAAACATTAATTTGCTCTGCAATTCTATATATAAGTCAATAATTCCAGGCCAATATACACCCAGAGAGAGGGATGTGAAATGTGGACCACAACATAACATTTTCATGTTCTCTATTGAGGTTTGCTTGCATTGTATTTCCTTTATCGGATTATTCTTTCTTGTAAATACGATTTCTCCCACACAAAAAATGATGTGTGGCAATAACTATACATATATTCGATTTTTAAAGTATTTTAACATAATTATCATGTAGTGGATATCCTGCCATCAAGGGGAGAGGTGGGGAGTAGGAGGGAAAAATTTTTAACAGAAAACTTTGTAAGGGTTAATGTTTAGGAATTACCCATACATGTTTTGCAAATAAAAAGTATTAAAAAAGAAAAAAAAAAATTCCAGGCCAAAGACAATCTTCATTCTTCAAATATCAACAATTTCTGAATTTCATCAAGAAAATTTTCTTCCTAAACAATAGTTGGCACTCAAAGAAAACTCCTAAACACTTACAAAGAACAGAAGTATTAAAGCACACAATTACAATAAAATACCACATGAAGGTGAAAAGATGCTTCTCCTTCAGCACCCAAAGAATACAATTATGATGCTATAATAAAAAGCTCAGGACATTATTTCTTACAATAATAGCAACACTTGAGACAACCCCAAACTGGGAGTAAGGTTAGGAACAGTTTAACCTTTGTCAGTTATAATTCTACTTAATTTAAAAAAAAAAAAAAATCTAGAGAGCTGGCATTTGTGTTCTCCTTGATGCCAGTTCCATGTGCACTAGTTATTTTGTGTGAGCCACAGACCTACTTTGTGGGGCAGGTACCTTGGATCATACTATCTCCATTGTACACAAAGAAAGAGATAGTAAGGGGGAGGGTAACTACCAGATGACGAAGACCAGTGGGATTCCCAAGGCCAAGTTAAGTAACTTGCGTGTGGCCAGAGCCTTTCTGTACCAGATAGTACTTGTACCTAGGACTCACTGGCTCCAACTGAACCATGTGATTTTTGGGTATACTTGAAGAAAATGGGCATCAACAATTTACTTTAGTAGTACTACAAGAGAAGTAGAATTGCAAGGCTTTTTTAAAATTCAAGTTATTTTCCACAGAAGATGAAAAACAAAATTATTTATGATTTATATAGAGACAACCCTCCCACCTTGCAAATAATCCAATATATCCTTGAAAACCCATCTCCAAATTTCAATTAACTTACTTTTCAAGGTGAAGAGTAACCAAAGGGGAACACAAATTGATGTTTGGTTTGGCTAACCCCAGGGTCAAGATGGCTTCATGTAACTGCTTAACTACTTCAACTTCTCCTAGGAGGGCGGCCTCATGGAGGATGTGGGAAAAGAATGTTCTGTCTTTGAGAAAAATATCCTTCTCTTTTATCTCCTTTAGAATGTTAATAGCATCTACAATGAAGTAACACAAAAGACCCTTAGGTAATTTCATGTAGGGAAAACAAACTGCTATTAAAACAGCATTTCAAACCCAGCAGGAATGCAAATTCTGGTGTATAATGCCGATTTCAAGTTAATTACTACTTGCATTTCTAAACGAGACTACAATTATAAATCCACAATAGCATGGTTTTATCATTTCCCTGCAACTTTGACTACAAATTATAGATAGAAACCGTGTGCCCACTCTGCAACACATAACCTTGTACAGTGTGCCCTATAGCTGTAAAATCCTACTAAATGGATGCTTTTATCGTTCAATGCTAACATCTGCTAAATCACAGCATTGTTTCTTCAGCAGATGGCTTGTCAGGAGGCCAGATAATAAAGATGTGTTTACACTGTATATACAGCCAGACTAATGGTCTGATACCGATAGGGCCTGTTTGCTGTGTCGATACTAATTAGCCAAGCAGAGCCAATGAAAGCTTTCCAAAAGACTGAATGTTAAAACATTAGGTTCATTAAGCTTCATTAGGAAGGCAGAAACAAACATTTTTGTATATAGAATAAGTGCATTTTTGTAATGGTTTTCTTAATTATTATACAGGCAAATTGTTTTGACCACTTTATATGCAAGTAATAAAAGTATATTAATTTTTAAAAAACCGTTTTCAATGTTGCTCCCATGGGGGAAAAAGGTAATCTTCATATCTTTCTCATAATGAAACACTGACTTTTGTAGAAATATAATAAAGATTAAATCATGTTAGCAATTCACACATGTAAATCAAGGAAACTAGAAAATCAAGACTTTAATGTCACCAAGTATGATTACATTAGTTTTTACCTCAATGACAATAAGAAAAATGGGCCACAAAACATGGGCGGTGAGGTGAAGGAGACTGCTTGATTTTAAGAACAAAAGCTGTGTTCAAGTGAAAATATTTTAGTGGAAGCAAGGGTTGCATGCAGATAGCGGTACTCTCAAAGTTAACAATGAAAACTATTGCTTATTCAGTTTTCTGTAAGGTTATGTTGCCAGGTTTTATGTTCCACCATCAAATCTTCTTAAGCAAAAACAAAGCCATTAGTGTAGGCACATATACCATTTGTGCCATAAGTCATGAGCTTCCAACTGGATCCAAGCAGCAATGCTAATAAGAGCTAGCTGCAGAAATGCAGAAGGCACTGAGCTGTGCAAATGTAAATGACAAGCTTGCCAATCCATTAAAACTAATGGCCTGCACTGCCCAAGCATCTCTGGTTGAATTCACATGCAAATTTGTATGCAAAATGTTCAAGCACTTTGCAGGACATGATACACCATTAATATCAATTCACATTTTATTCCAGTGGCAAGATACTTTCACTGTCCATTTCTATTTCACAGTCAAAGGCAGCAGGCATACCTTGGAGTCGGCCATGCTTCACCAAAATTTTCAGAAGAGATATATACTTGCCCGGGGCAAAAGTAATTGATGAATCGATTCGTTCTCTAAAAATTAAAGCAAAATGAAATTTTCATAGTCAAGAATTTCACTAAGTTATAAAAGACATTCAAGTCAAAACATAAAAATACACATGGTTCTTCCTATTTGCAAGTTGCTAAGAGGTTAGTTAGACTTTATTTTGATTTTAAACTAACAAAAATGAATGACCCAAGCAAATGCAAATAGTTATTACTTGACCTCTCACAAGGATCCCTGAAAAATTTAGTATATGGGTATTAGGTGTAGAACTACAGGTGTGAGATATTTTATGTGAGTGGGCAAAATTGCTTCTCATATGGGCTCACTTGGAGGGAAATAACTATGCAAAACAAAAATCATAATTAAAATATTTTAAACCAAAAATTAAAATTAATAAATTAATTAACAGTATCAACACTACAATGTCTTTTAATGGTCTACATAAGCTAATAATCAAAAGTACTGTATATACAAAAAGAAACATCAACAAAAGTATCAAAGTTTACTTTAGCTCAATCATAAATATTCAAGAATAAAGACATAATTTTAAGAGTAATCAATGAATTTTTAGTGGGACAAAGACATAAGGCAAGGTGATCATAAAGCTAACTGACGATCTAGTCACCATTGGATGCTGTTAATTCTCTTCTACAGTTTCCAATCCTGGAAGCAGGAAATGGGAGTGTCTGTCAACAAACCTCATGATAGAGTCCTCAAGGTTGGCTGCCATCTTACTATAGTGAATAACTAAGTACAGCACCACTTAAGAGATAAACTGGAAAATGGACAAATAAAAGCCTTTTTAAAGACATAGTCTGAAATACTGGAATTTTGATGACATTAAATATTGCAAAAGAAGAGAATTTAAGACCACAGAAGAAGGTTATCAGTCAGCCTCCCTAATTCAGCGAGGGTTGTGTATCAGCATAAATCTCGGTGACATATTTCAGTGCCAGTGTACTTACACTTGCTGTTTCAGGTTCATTGCTTCTTCTACATTATCATGTCGACAGCACAGACTTATTAAAGCTGCATAACCACCAACAACCATGTCAGATTCATATTTTGTTTTTATTTCAAGAGCTTTTTGCATATTCTAAAAGGAACAAAAGAAAAAATGAATGCAAATGTTAACGATGTGCTTGCTTTTGAGCCTGATGAGTTTAGAAATCAGTTTTATTTAAAAAATTATGTTTAAACTTAAATAAACTTTACCTTTCTATGTAACATTCTATTTCATAAGCACGCAGACAAGGATTGAGTGTTTAACCAAAAACAAATATGGTTTTCATAAATATACATATTTGTATACACACATACTACCAAGCCCTGAAACAGCAATTTTGTCTCATCTTTATCCTTTAAACAGTAAAAATCAAATAAGGAAATCTTGAAATTAAAAAAAAAAAAAAGAATTAAATCATTTGTAGCCTAGTAACTGCATATATTTTCATAAACTGAAATCTCATTTGAAATCACCCCATATAGTATTTTTGTACTTTACAAGATACCATATTATGTGAAACACAGTTTTGACTCTTGTTTTTAGTAACATGGTTCTATGCCTAAACTATACAGAACTAGAAATTCAACAAAAGTCTAGTGATATCCCACAAATTGTAGTCACACACTAAAATGAATAAGAAGTACAGCTGGATGCCTGCCGAATGACGGTAAGAGCCCCTTTATCTCAGAAAGAGCTTTCTTCCAGCAGGAAAATGGAATTTCAATCCCTGCATTAACAACCTAGTAATATTTGACTTGCAAATGACTACTGCATGTATCAATTGCTTGACAATCTAGATATAAGAGACCGGAGCCATGGCTTAAAAGGACATTTGGCATGTATGATAAACCTATCACAGCTGTTACTATCATTCACTTTGCAGATTATTGTAAACAAACTTCAGCAACCCGAAAACATGCCATTCAAGATGTAACAGAAATTAGTTAATCCTTCATTTAATTATTTTTTGCACTTATATTTGATTTATAATCACCATAAAAAGAAATCATAAACATTCTACTTGGCAGTTTAATACTGCTTACAAAAAAATTATTCTTTAGGAAAAAAATTTTAAAAAACAGACTGTATTATTCAATTTACCTCTTCTGAACACAGTATCAGTATAAGGTGCTTTAGGACGTCTCCTATAGGTTGGTTTTCAGTTTTCAAATTTTCAAGTTTCTGTTCTATGTCAGATGAGTTTTCCCCTAAAAACTGTGGAAACCAAAAATTTACCCAAAATTATACTTCATGAGGAAATGTTAATATTTCTTTAAAAAATAAATATATGTGCATGTATTCTATAAGATGACACAAAACTAAAACTTTGAGAAAAGTCTTATTGAGTAAAAAATGCAAAAATTAAAATTTTTGCAAGGAGAAAATGTTCTCTTACAAATTCTTTTTTCTTTTTTTAATTATTCATTTAAGGACTTTTTTTTTTCTACACACTGGAAAACAGAAGCAAAAGAAATATGCTTATAAGTGGCCTAATCTCTCTTTTCCTCTCTTCTCTTCTACAATTCCCAAATATTAATCAAAGAGAGGAAGAGAAGAAATTCACTGCTGGAATAAGTGGACAACACAAATGTTTTCTAAGGCTGTACACTAAATGTAGTTATTACTGCATGAAAAACAGCTAACACATACTTACATTTGAATAGCTTGAAGTCTGTCTATCAACCAATGTGGCCACACCCTAAAATCCAGATATATAACCATGGAATTAAAAACTATGAAAGATAAAATAGTTATAATTATGTAAAATAAGATTTGAAAGTTATATTGTCCATTTCTTTTTAACAATCCTAAAAGTGAAACTAAAAATCATCTCTAACACATAGACAGTAGAATACATATATATATATATAGGAATATATAGATGTTGCCTGATTTTAAAAGGTTTACTTTTGTATGAACGTACCTTGAAAACAAATTTAAACGATTCGTAGTCATAGAAATTTATTTAAAATAGTTACTATATTTCACACACCTTAATTAATTCAGGAACACCGTAGATACTTATCCGATTACGAATCCTTTTGTAGATGCTTTCAGGGATTTCTATATTCTGTACCAAGAGGTGGAGAAAAAATTATGAGTTTTAAAACAAAACTAAACTGAAATTTGTCTAACAGAAATTATCTCAGACATAATTTAAGTCTCTAACTCTTCCATGTCATTGAGAAGTGGTCTGGTTGTACTTAAAAGCAGCAATTTCAAATCTAATAGATACATGTCAGGCAGGACAGGCATTATGTTGCAAAAAATGAAATGGTACCATCTTCTTCAGCTGATGGAAGTATTGTCTCAAACGCTCCTCCTTGGCCTGTACCTCTGAGTCACTCATGCTGTCAATCAAGTTATAAAGAAAATAGCCAACAGCTTCTGTGGAAAAAAACAAGAGAAAGCATTCCACTAAAATTACTGAGACTGTCATGTTATCAAGATTAATTTATAAGAAATCATTTTGGTGTGAGATGTCACCCTGATGAGAGGCTATGAAATGGCAACAATGATCACTGAGGCATAGAGATTATGTGGTTTGGGAGCACATATCTAACTGGTGAGTGAAAGGAATATTAATTATTTTCAGACCCAGTGACAGCTTTTCAGTACTGAATCTTATTTCAATCTATTTTTTTCCACCACTGTGTGACAGAAGTGGTACTGCCCAAGGCCTCCTACCCTTCCTTGTCCACTACTGCAAATAGTGGACACAAATACTGTGTAAGGTGAATATATCACAAGAACTATTAAATATAATGTAAGAAATAAAGTAATATGATGAAAAGATTTCATAATCTTAGAGAGCTGGCTTATTTGTCAATTGAAAAAAAAAATCAAGATTAAAAAGGATGTTTCTAAAAACAGTAATTTTCCTATGCATTCAAGCAGAAAAGGATCAGTTTCTAATGTTTTATAAAGATCTAAACTTTCAGGAAGACTCTTCTGGAAACACATACAATCACCATATAAATTTGCCGCAAATCTGTTTCTATATACTTCATTATGTAAAATAACTAAAATATTCAATACAAAATAAAAAAAATTTCCAATAAATTATTCTAAGGGGAGGACTAAAATCTCTGTATTATACTTATAATAAAGTATTCAATAGCAAAATGTTAACATTTAGGCTTTGTTACTCGACCAGGACTTTAATCAAAAACAAAAAAACAAAAAACCACAAAACCATTGATCTCATAAAACATTATGATTATGGTGATTTATATACACTGTCTTCATATTACACTTTAAGAAAAGAAGCACTCAGAATTTACTGTTCTAATCCCTGTAGTCCATCATTACACAGAAGAACGGATTTGTGTTACAATCATATAAATTGAAACGCTACCACTTGGTCCTGGAGGTGTCGGGCAATAACGTCCATCTGTGTACAGCTGTTCTGTTATCTGTTCAGAGAGAATAATCATGAATTGCAAGCCAAGAGAAGCAAACGAGGGCAAATACAATCTGAAACTGAATTCTTGAAAATAAAGCATCTCTCCAGCAAGGTATTACTCTACATTGCATCTCAGTAATTTAAGATGGAAAACAAATACAAAAACACCACAAAGAATTTTCTAAAGATAAATTATGTTGTTTTTTTTTAAAGGCTTTAAAAAATGTTTTCAGGGGTAAGTCAACAATAATCTAAGCCATTCTGTTGACATACCACTTCATCATACATATAATTATAAAGAAAAATTATCTATACCTCTTATGAGTTCTTGTGCTTATAAATTGAGATTTCTATAAAAGTAAAACTGAAACATACTGACATCATGCTTCAGTTTTACTCTTATAGAAATCTCAATTTCTTCTATTTACAACCTTCTATTTAAAATAAAAATTACATATTAAAAAAATGTATCAACTTGCAGCATTACTTTAAATCATGGTTTGTTTTAATCACTTAGAACACACTGCTTAACACTTTAATAACATTAAATAAAAGAATGTGTGGGAAGTAGTCATGTGAAAATCATCACCATTTTAGAATATGGGTAAAGTTTCAATTTATTTCACTTCAAAGAGCTGAAAATGTCCAGGCTTTATGGATAAAGAATGGTTAAAAAACACAGACAAAAAAAAAATAGTAAGCATCCCTATGTTTATTAGCACTTCTTTCTATCAATATGATTTTACTCTTCAATACAAACTATAAAAATCCAAGAAATCCAAGCTAAAAATGCTAAAATAATGATGAAATTAAGAAAGCCAAGTACTTCAGCTTCACTGCTATTATGGACAGACAGTCCATTGCTGTGTGCCAATACATCTGTCTATCTCAACAGAAAATGATGCCACGTATAAGAAGTTCCTCTGCAATCCTTTCTAGTTACTTTCAAAATACCAAAGCAAACACAATAAAAATCCTTAAGACAAATGGCACACATTTGGCAAGATGTATTTTTAATCTCTATAAATCTCATCCAAGTATGGCTTATATCTGCTGTTTTATCAATTGTTGCAAAGTACAAAATTGTACTTTGTTAATAAGCTAAATTGTAAATTTCTAAATGCTAGATCCAACTAGCTTTAAAAACATGAAAATGGTATCATGTTTAAGCATATTATACTACAAAAAAACACATTTTACTTATAATAGTTCTGTTAATACAACTATATATTACAAGCTATACTGATGACTGCTGATAAAAATTCCATTTAAATAACATATACTGCTGATAAATGAAGAATTTACATGCATCATTTCATCGGCATAACTATCCTGTGAATAGTATCGTAGATAGTATTATATACTGACATTATAGTACAGTATCACAGCTATTTTAGATGAGAAAACAGAAACTGAGAAGTACTGGATGACTTACTCATAATTACATAGGTGGCCATTACATAGATGCCAGAGGACCTAATCCAGGGCACTTCAGCCTCTGGCCCCGAAAGGAGTAGATTTACGAGTTCTCACAGCAGAGAAGTGACTGTGCTGTGGACCAAGACAGCTACGGATGGGACCTGTGTGTGCCAGGTTGGCCCTGGGTTATTGAGGCCATCCTTGCACTTGACCTGTACCACTGTACAGACGCATCAGGCTGAGGGCAGCATTGAGTGAGGGGGTGGAAGCTGAAGACCAGTTCCCCCGATTCTCCCTCTCATGCCCTTGGGACCCTGGCCACTTTGTTTGGGACAACTCTTAGAGACTAAGCTGTGAAGGTGATGGCCTCTACTGAGAGGAAATTTTCATTTAAGGGAATTCCCTTTGGGAATTATATCCCACAGGTCTAGTCTATATGCAGTTGTTATTTCCATACTCAAACTCAAATCATGTCTTGTTTCTAATAAATAGTTCTACTCAGAAGCAAAAAGCCCCCTACTGGGAGCAAAGAGAAGAGTTCTTTCATCATCCAATTTGTGTTCAAAAGTAATTATTTCAGAATTCAGAATTGTAAAATTCACAAAATAAACATGCAATATTTGCTTTCTTCTTGATGGCATACAAAAGCTTACAGAAAAATTAAGACTTACCTTACTCCAAAGATTGATATCAACAGACCTGAAGAGGGCAGCAGAGGATAATTTATTATCAAAAAACAAGTGAATAAATCAATTTTCTTTCTGAACATAGATTGTAACACCAGAAACATAAAAGAAGTCACTCAAAAGGCACATACCACAAATAAAAGCTTATTACAATAAATATCTCTAAACAACAAATATTTTAAATCTCAACCAAAATTCCAAGACAAAAGAATTGAGGAAAATCTCTATAGAGATCAGTTTCTATGTACTTTTGCTTGATTTTTTACTTTTTTATCCTATTAGAAGAAACTGATTTTAAAAAACAATGAAAAAGATTAAATATCAAAGTACCACATTCTGTCATGTTAATAAAGCTATAAGGAAATAGTTCTCTAAAGGAATTTATAGGATCTAGAAAAATATTTTGGATAAAGCAATATAGCGGCAGGATATATGTTACTGATGTAGAGATTAGGAAACAACCTCTACAAACAGGCTAAAACCCTACCAACAGCTCAAAAGAATCTCAAGAGCAGCCTAGAATACTAAGAAATTAAATGTCTTGCCTATGATCACAGTATACTTCAGAGAAAGGACTTGAATCCACATCCTTACTGGCTACAAGGTCAGTTCTATCCACTATGCCATGTAGGCTGCCTCTCAAGGTAATAAATACAGTCACAAAACTGAATGTCTTTATCCTAAGAATCCCACTGTTATCATTTTTTTTTCTTTAAAATATCAAAAACTTCTTGGGCATAAAAATATTCACAACTATTTGTAGTTTGGAGGGAAATTTCTATCAATCAAACAACACCTAATTAAACCTCCCACTATGTGTCAGGCACTATGTTCAATGTTGGGGATATAAAAGAGGAGACAATCCCTGCCCTCAAGGAATTTGTAATCTAATAGGGGAAACAATAAGCAAACAAATGTATACAGATCAGCTATATTTAATAAATTACCAGAAATAAAGCATTAGAATTGAGAAGGGTTGGGGCAAAGTTTCCAGTAAAAAATGGCAATTTAGTTGGAACTTAAAGGAAGACAGGAAAGTCAGTAGGTGGAGCTGAGGTCAAAAAACGGTTCAAAGAGTTTTAGATGTAGGGGATAGTCAGGTAAATGTCCAGAGCTGAGTTTCTATGTCTTGGTAAAAAATCAAGAAGATTTGGGGAAGAAGAGGGGTCCTATAGACATAAGCTACCTGTCTGAAGTGCAAACACCTCCAGGCTAGCTCTGCAGAAATATCAAGTGGGGAGCCCTAGTGGGATGGGAGGATAAGGAAACAAAGGCTGAGGAAAGAAGACAAGGGAGGGATCCTTGGGTGGGGGAGAGAAGGAGATTCAGAAGTTATGGAGCAGAATTAGAGGCAGCAGGGATAGCAAAGATAAGTATGTGTTATATATAAGTATACATAAATTATCTTTTCTTAACTATAACTTACTTGGGGGAGAGATGGGGATTAAAGGGGGGTAAAGACTAAAGTAAATAAGATATGCAGCAAAGAATCAAGGAACAATTTACAATGAAGTAAAGAAAAAAATGGGGAGTCATGAATATAATTTCTTCTACTAATATACATACTTTCTTGATCTAGTAGTTTTGCTTTTATATTTTGAAATCTCCCTGATATTCTGCTGGGCAGAATGTTCAGCTGAACAATGTTCTCTTTTGTATTCCTTTTCTTTTTTTTTTTTTTTTTAACTTTTTTTCAAATAAAATAAATTAAATTAAATAAATTATATATATTTTTTTTAAAAAAAGGCAAATCCACAAAACATAAGGTGATATGAAAAAATCCATCCCATATTATACAAAAAGATCATCAGAAGGATATATTAACAACTTCATATAAAAAAGAAATCGAATTCAGCTTGGGAAAGAAATGGAAAGGGATAGAATTCATATTACATTTGTCAACTTTTAATTTATTTGCTTCTCTTACATTAAATGCAGAGGAATTTGTATGTGCTTCTTCAGCCCACAATTTTGTATGTTGGATCATTTTTAAGTTATTTAGACTCACACAATTCTAATGAAAAATTGATAGGCCAATAAGTAAGAATATTATTGTGTTTTTGATTCCCTATTCCATGCCACTAAAGATAGTCTGTTTCAGAAAAACTTTTTAAGAGTTAAATTTTTCACCAACCCTTTAGTCAGGAGGACCTGAGTTCAAATCTGGTCTCAGACACATAACAGCTGTGTGACCCTGGTCAAGTCACTTAACCCCAATTGCCTCAGCAAAAAGCAAAAAAAAAAAAAGTTAAATATTTGATAAATTTTACAGAGCAAAATTTTATTTAATATCCCCCAAATAAGTGACATTGCTAGTAATACTAAAGGTCATTAAAGTGCTCTCAAACATTTGAAAATCTTTAAGGCAAATTACACACATATTCTTAAACAATGACTTAACCCAATTATAAAGGTCTATGACCAGGAAGTCATACTTAATTTAATATTTACAGGACCCCTACTTGTCATTTCTATAGAAAGGCAGAAGGTCATAAACCCCTTCATACTGTGCATGGTTTCCTAAGCTGATGGGGCCACAACATAGTTATTTGACGGCCAATCTTTTGAAAACAATCTCTTTTAATTCAAGCCACTCTTCAATAGATAAATGGTCAAGGGATATGAACAGACAAAGGGATATGAACAGACAATTTTCAGATGATGAAATTAAAACCATTTCTAGTCATATGAAAAGGTGCTCCAAATCACTATTGATCAGAGAAATTCAAATTAAGACAACTCTGAGGTACCACTACACACCTGTCAGATTGGCTTAAGATAATGATGAATGTTGGAGGGGATGTGGGAAAGCTGGGACACTAATACATTCTTGGTGGAACTGTGAACAGATCCAACCATTCTGGAGAGCAATTTGGAACTATGCTCAAAAAGTTATCAAACTGTGCATACCCTTTGACCCAGCAGTATTTCTATTGGGCTTATATCCCAAAGAGATCTTAGAGGAGGGAAAGGGACCCACATGTGCAAGAATGTTTGTGGAAGCCCTTTTTGTAGTGGCCAGAAAAAGGAAACTGAATGGATGCCCATCAATTGGGAGAGTGGCTGAATAAATTATGGTATATGAATGTAATGGAATATTATTGTTCTGTAAGAAATGACTAGCAGGACGATTTCAGAGAGGCCTGGAGAGACTTGCGTGGACTGATGCTGAATGAAATCAGCAGAACCAGGAGATCAATATACACAGCAACAACATTATATGATGATCAATTCTGATGGACATGGCTCTCTTCAACAATGAAATGTCTCAAACCAGTTCCAATTGTTCAGTGAAGAAAGCCATATACACCCAGAGAGAGGGATGTGAAATGTGGACCACAAAACAACATTTTCATGCTCTCTATTGATGTTTGCTTGAATTGGGTGTCCTTTCTCAGATATTTTTTGTTCATGTAGATATGATTGTTCTTGCACAGCAAGATAAGTATGGAAATATGTATACATATATTTGACTTGTCAAGTATCTTAATATAATTAACATGTAGTGGACTTCCTGCCATCTAAGGGAGGGGAGGGGATTAAGGGGAAAATTTGTAACAGAAAGCTTTGTAAGAATCAATGTTGAGAAACTACCCATACATATGTTATGCAAATAAAAAGCTTTAATAAAAAAGATAGCTTTAATAGCTGAACTAAGTATAGATTGGAAAGGGGGAAAAACCAAAATTAAACAAACCATTTACAATGCTACTGTAATATTTGTGTACTTTTTTTTAATCAACAAAAATGTTTGTTTTTGTCCCCACCCTTTGTTTGACAAAGAAAGAAAAACAAATCCATTACAAACATGAATAAAACAAATGTTCTGCCTTGAAAAAAAAGAAAGAAAAGAAAACAATCTCTTTGAACAAAACTACACTAGATCTAAACTCAAAGCCTTTACAGTTGTGCATCACTAATCAGATACTGGCTATGTCACATATATAGTGAAATGAGGCATTCAGAATAGGGTTAGGGCATAAGCCAATGCCTTGGTTAAAAAAAAAAAAAAGGCTCCTGCCCAAATGAAAACTAATTATACTTAAGGGGATGAAAAGATTTAGGGTGAAGTACATTTACCCTAAAGCTATTCAACCACTCCAAAACCTTAAAAAGAGGGGAAATTATTATATTTGATTTGTAGGTGAAAAATAAACATAACATACAAGTACAAAATCAGATAATTTTTACAAATAATAATAGTATTAATAACATTCTGAAGATTGACAATGATTTAATTCATTTTACAAACATTGTTAAAGTATATTAGCATAACTAGTTAAGAAATATGTAAATTGGCCTGGACAAATCTGGATGAAGTTCCAGAAGTGGTCCACATATTCATAGCAACTGGACCTATGATTTAACTTATTGTGGGGTCCTTCCTAGTAAGAAAACAAGTTAGCACTTTCTTTCAGATGGATGTTAATTTTTTTTAAAGCTTTTTATTTGCATAACATATGCATGGGTAGTTCCTTAGCATTGATCTTTACAAAGCTTTCCGTTACAAATTTTCCCCCCAGTCCCCTCCCCTCCCTTCCCCTCCCCTAGATGGCAGGAACTCCACTACATGTTAATTATGTTAAAATACTTGACAGATCGAATATATGTATACAAATTTCCACACTTATCATTGTTGTGCAAGAAAAATCGTATCTACAAGAAAAAAAAATCAGAGAAAGGAAAGACAATGCAAGCAAACATCAATAGAGAGCGTGAAAATGTTATGTTGTGGTCCACATTTCATATCCCTCTCTCTGGGTGTATATGGCTTTCTTCACTGAACAACTGGAACTAGTTTGAGACATTTCATTGTTGCAGAGAGCAGATGGATGTTAATGTTAAGCAAGTGTCTGCTTTACATGAGGGTAGTTAAAATCAGATTAAAATGTATTAACTTAATAAAGTAATATAAAACAGAGACAATATTACATTTTAAAATTAAGTTCAACCTGTGGTGGCCTGCAGGGATCCTCATGCACAGACTTGGCCCCTATTTCTATTTGAATCTGATTTCAATGACCTAGAGCATGACTATCAAGTGTGTGTCAGGGGCAGGGTTTGAAGGTATTCCAAGCTCTATGACCAGAGGCATGTAGTCACATTAAGTTCCATAAAAGAAACATAAATGCAACAAAATGCCAATATGTCTAATAAGGAATAGTTCCTTTAACTGTCTGAAAGTCAAATTGTAAAATAAATAAACCATTTCAGTGGTTTTCTAATAATTTATTTAGCACTTTTGTAATAAATATTACTTTTGTAATACCCTGTACTGTGGGGTAAAAACAAAAACCTGTGAATAGTAACTAAGTTGTAGCACATGAATGCATCACTGTAAGTAAAAAATGAAAACAATGGATTCAGAGATATATGTGAAGACTTACATGAACTAACAAAAAGGAAAGGCAAAAATTAGAAAAAAAATGTAAATAGCAAAAACAAAAAGTTGAAATTGTTGTAATAAGCCTGGCTACAAATAATGGAGCTCTCTTCTGGGAGGGTTGAGAATATTCCATACAACAATGGGTTTGCCTGACATGCTGGTTAGCTTTGCGTTCTGTTTTCTGAGAACAAAGGGACAGAGAACTCTGGAATAGGGCAGAAGAAAAAATGTGTTGGGAAATGTAGATAATAGTAACTCTCACCACCCCAAAAACACTCATAAATGCATTATGATTCAAGATAGACACCCCAGAACAGCACAGAGCATGGACACATAGTAGATATTTAATAAATGTTTACTGATTAACTTGGGAACAGAATTAGACTACAAGCCCAGGAAGCCTGGGCTTCTTACTTTTGAGTCCAGGTTTTTCACCACACTGACTCCTATGAATCTTTTAAGAACAGTACTTCCCTTATTTAAGGCATCCTGCCCTGACTCAGAGAATGACCTTAAAGTGTAATTTCTAAGTCCGTACTCTTCTTAGCTACCCACACTGCTGAGCACCAGACCTCCAGTGGCCTTCAGTGTGAACTCTTCACAAGTTCACACTGTTCAAAAACTGTATTCCCTTAAGCATCAGTCCTGGCAGGCACTCCCAATTCTTCAAATGGTCAAATGGCTAAGGAAAACTATAGTAATGCAGAAGTGGTCTCTGAGAAGTCCCAACAACAATTATGAAAGTAAGACATGGAAGTATGTATACTCTTGCTCACACAAGAGATTTTCAAATCTCTTTGGCTCAGGATAGGGAGGAAAATAGTAGTAAGAGAAAAAATATTATTTTAAAAGGGAAAAAAAGAAACATAAGCACAAAACTCTCCAGATTAGATAACCCACAATTAAAAGTTGTTGAAGTTCTTGTGACAATACAGTTAACATTACTTAAAGGGAAATAGTGTACATTTTCTTCTGCATAGCATGATTTTACCAAAGACATGCTATTAAAGCTGGAAAAATAAGAATTATAAAATTGACTACTATTTGGAGTAGTTGTTCAAAGACCCCCATAGAAGAGTAATTCAGGATTCACAAGTGCCCAACTTACCTCCTAAAGCCTAAAATCAGACTGCCTCTAAAAGAATTCAAATCCACAGATGATTTAGATGATGCCACTGAAAAAGAAGAATTTCATTAAATCCCAAGGGAAAAAATATAGCACACTAAATTTTAAATGTTTCCAAATATGTTTATATTTGTTAATTATCAATGTTTACTTTTAAAGTTTTGCTTCCTTATGGAGATTAAAAAAGCAATTATGAAAAAATCATTATTAATGATGATGGACCCCTTCAGTTTGTATGAGTACTCTTAAATATTCACATTATGCTCACTCTATGTACATAATACCTTTATCCAATGCAAATAGCAAATACCCACTATAAACAGAATTAACAAGTATCAGTAATAGTCAAATCAAACAACATAACTTCCTGCTCATGTGGGAAATGCTAAACTGGACACTAGAGAAGCACTAAGCAGAGTCCCTGTCCTCAGGAAGTGTAAAATAGAAAATGCTAAGAAAGTATAATGAAAAACCCAAAGACAAAATAAAAACAAAATAAAAAACAAAACAAAACTCATTGTCCTTTCTATTTGAAGATGATTAAGTCAGTAGAACATATATTTTGCATAGATTTTCACTATAGTGGTGATATTTTAGGCTACTTATTGAACCTTCTATAAAAACTTTCTCAATGGCATGCATTCTTGGTCTGCAAATATAAAATAGATTAAGCTCTGGGCAAAGTTAATTGGCCCAAACTGCTTTCTCACTTCTCTGAAATCATACTGTTTTTTGTCATTTATTTTTGTACTTAAGTCATATATTGCAATATAGTTGTTTTGAGTGTACCTGTCTTATTTTCCAAAAACTTTTTTCTATCCTCTAAATAATATTCTATTCACAAAAAGCAGAGATTTGAATACTTGCAAAAACTACAGACTAGGGTTTTAAATTAAATTTCCTGATATTGCAATCAATTTATATCCAAATGATTTTGCATCTACTGAGTGATTAGAGAAGATGGAGTAACTGGAGAAAGGTAGACTTCATGAAGAAAAATTTTGAAAAGTTACTAATAAAATATTCTGCATAGAAATTCTACTAGTTCTAATCCTATAATTATTATAAAATATAGTTCTTAAAATTCTTAAGCAAAGTCAGTCACTTTTTAAAAATATCAGTTAATTAACAACAATCACAAAAACAAAACACGCCTAAAGTTTCAATGCATTGTTTTTGTGCTTCCAATATACAAAGTACATGCATGGACTAGATACCAAAGACAAAAGCAACATTCCTTGCCTTCTTTCCCCCCCTCAAATAATTAATTCCTATTCAATTTCAAAAATGTACATCTATAGAACTGGCACAATTTTTTGGAGTGGATACAGATAAGCTACGTAAACTTCATCTTTAATACAAACTGGTTCAAAATTTTAAAATATTCTGTATATTACAAAAATGAAAATAAAAGGATATATAGTCTGATTTTTTTAAGGGCTTCCGCCTACACTTTGGTAAACTCTTGAATACAGTATGGCATACTGTAATTTCTGTTGAACAGGTATCCCAAAACAAGGCTCCAAATACACCAAATATTTTTAGTAGTATTTTCTATGAGAGCTAAGTGGAGAACACTCAATTGAGGAATAACTAAACCAATTATGGTAGATGAATAAAATGAGAGATATTACTGTGCTTTAAAAATTGATGAATATGATCAATACCAAGAAACATGTTAAGGCTTATATGAATGGAAACAAAGTAAAATAAGTACCAAAAAAATATACAAAATGATAATACAACAGAAAAATGACAAGATAATAAAAAACTGATACTACAAAATTACAAAGAATATATATGATCAAGAAGTATGTGAACCAATGGTTTTGACTCCTCTACAGAGGTTAGGTTGGGAGTGGAGTAAAGGTTTCTCCAGATATGAAGAAAACAGCCTACGTGGTCACATTTTTAAAATGTATTGGTCAGTTTTGTTGATTTCTCTCTTACTCTCTTTATTTAAAAAAAAAAAAATCTTTTAAAGGATAGCTAATCATGGAAAAGGAGGTATACAGGAGTCATAAAAGCAAAAGATTTCAATAAAATTTTTAAAAATAGTAAAGCATAGTGAAAAAGACCACTGGACTTAGAATCCTAATAAGTGATGGGTTTAAATCATATTTCTGCCAATAATTATAAGCTATTATAAAGCTATTATAAAGTTATAAAAGTTATAAAGTTATATTATTATAAGCTATTATAAAGTTCTCCGTGAGGTTCTCTCTCTAAAATGCTACCTGCTTCATGGAGTTGTGAGGAAAAGAATTCTGCAAACTTTAAAAGAAAATGGAATTACTAAAACTCTAATGCCTATTCACTAAGATAAACTTTTAAAATTAAGTTCTTAAGTGTTATCTTCATGCTATCAAAGAATAGATCTCTGATATATTGAGACTAATATAAGGAAACATCTTCCCTTAACTGACGCTCAAAAATAACTAATATCACTCTCCCCATTTGACCTATTTTTTAGGTACATTTATCCCCAAAGATATTTTACTATGAAACTGTACACAGAATAATGAATTCAAGTTTATGAGGGAGGATAGGCAATATAAAGAATTATAACATGCAAAAATAAACAGAAAAATTCATCAGAAAACATTCATCAATGTATCTTAAAAAAAAAAAAAAAAAAAACCCCAATTGCCTCAAGAAAAAAAAATTTCATAACACAAAATATTTCTAAGAAAGGCTACTGTACTTCAAAATATTAATTTTTCTGGACAGTATTCAGGATACTGCTTTGTAATAAAAGTTAATTTTCATATATACCGCTGAAATTAACACTTCATGCCACTCAACTCACTATATCTCTCATTTTGCAGGTTATTAATTAGTTGTTTCTAAACAATGTCAGACTGTTTCAAGGAAGGTAGGATAAATTGTTTTTAAAAATCATTTTGAAGATGTTTTTACTCTTGCTTAGTGAAACTGGTATTTAATAAATCATGGAAAACTGACAGGACAGGTCACCCTTCCTTTTATATCATACAAATAACTTTAAAGGGGACACAACAAATGGCATCACATCTATTTTTTTATTAAATGAGGAAAACTAGTGCTCAGAACAATTCAAGATACCTCAATTAGTGAAATCCCACTCCTATGTCTAGTACTCCTCTGAATTACTTATTGATATTATTGATGCTATGCAGAAGAATAAAATACCCTATTTACTTTGGTTGCAGAAAAATAGAATACTTACATAATGATAAGACACGTTCAAGGTTTCCATTTACTGCTTCATTCCTCAATTCAGCTAAATGAAATATGTAGTCATTAACTGGACACCCATTTTCCTATAGATGTAAATATTTGTGAACAAATTAAATTTCTCAGTTAACAACAAAGACTTTGATATACAATCTCCACCTTGTAATTGTACTAAACATTTTACCAAGTAATACAGAGTTCTCTCGATCCAGTATTCTTTTACATAAGAGGTTTACTCAACACCTACCCCAAAATTACATGGATAAATTAATCATACATGACAGATTTTCTTTTTATGAAGGCTACTTAGAAAGTCTTCTTTATCAAAAGTGAGGTAATATGCATGCAATGCATACTTTTATACACAATTTAACTGCATTATTATTAATCTCTCATTACAGATCTAATACAAACTTTCTGTACTGATGGCATTCAAAAATCTTAATGAAATTCTATTGCTGAGGGAAAGGACAAGAATAATCTAACACAATCTGATATCAAATGATTTATTTAACTTAATGATTTGGATTGTCCAATATTTCATGGAACCTTTAAATACAACACCTGCCTCTCCTACTGAAAAGAAAAATAAATTGCAATAATCTATTTTTCTTTTCAGTAGGAGAGCCAGGTGTTGTATTTAAGGGTTCCATGAATTACAATAATCAGCTCCAATATCATCTGTTCCATGAAGCTTAATCCAACGTACTTCCTTTCCCCAGGCTCTCAGTACTCAACTTGACCCTCATATTTCAACTTTGTTTTGAATTTCTTTAATGTACTTATATATTAAGTAATAGAGCTGCTATTTTAAAAATTTATTCTCTACTATATAGTGAACTCAATGAGTGGTATAATCATGGTTTCACTAATGTTGATACTTGCTTTGACTGTTTATATGACAACATATACTTGTCAATGTACAGCACATGGGTGTTTCCTAACACATCTTACCTATACTTAATTCTGGCTTCCAACCCATTAATTCCCCATCTATCCTTCTACTACTCCCCATTCCCATTTCTATGTTCTAGATTCTCTCAGTAAAAAGGTTAGTTTTTCTTTCTTTGAGGTTAGTTCTGTTCATTTCCATGGCCCAATCAAAATCCTGGTAGCTCTTGTCTGCCAATCTCCAGGTTACTTGCTTTTGAGGAAAAGTTCAGTGCATGACTCACAGTTTCTATCTTCTCCAAAACTCATGCCCTCCTATTATGGGATTTCAATATGCACAATGGCTTTCCTTCAATCAGGTCTAACTACTTACTCAACTTACTTCTTCCTTCCCCCCCCCCCCCACTGAGGCAGTTGGGGTTAAGTGACTTGCCCAGGGTCACACAGCTAGGAAGTGTTAAGTGTCTGAGGCCAGATTTGAACTCAGGTCGTCCTGACTTCAGGGCTGGTGCTCTATCCATTGCGCCACCTAGCTGCCCCACTCAACTTACTTCTTATGACATACTTCTCCATCTTACCATAGTCATACATAAAGATAATTATAACTCCTGATCTTGCCATCCCACAAATGTACTACCTCCATGTCCAAAAATTCTAAATTATCTTTCTCTGACCATTATCTACTGATTTAAAATCTCTCCTGCTTCCCTTACCAACCTTTATTCTTCAACCACATTGTGACCTCCAGTTCCTTGATCCCTCAAATCTCTCCCAGGTCATCTCCTCTGTATTAGTCACTTTCTTCTTTCCCCATCTTGACTCCTTGGTGAACCAATTCAACTCAACACTGTCCTTATTTTGAGTCTATAACCTCTTCATCAAGTCCTTCACCAAGCATCAATCTTGGATTGCTCCCACCATTCATTAAAAAATAAGGTAGAGCAAATTACACAACCATTCTGATTCAATTCATTACAACTTTTATGTTACACAACCTTAACTGGGCCCTCATTATTGCTAGGCAATCTTATTATACCTCCCCTTATCAATAAGACCATCCTATTCTTCACAATAGTTCTTCCAAACCTTTCCATCTTATCTAAAATCTTCTGTGGATCCACCTCTTTCCATCTCTTTCCTCCTCTTTTTTATGCATATCACTCATATGCTTTCTGGCACTATCTTCTTAACCCTTGTGTTATTTGAGTTTTTTTACTCATTACCAAGATTCTTCCTCTCACTAGAACAAATCCCACTCCTTCCCATCTCTTCAAACAGAACGCACCATACTGTCATCTTCATTACCTATTTTCATTCTCTTATCTAATAGCTCTTTCCCTGCTGCCTATAAACATGGCTTGATCTTCCCCATTCTAAAAATCATCTCACTTCCTACCTACTAACTACCACCCTTTATCTTTTTTTTATCCTTCTATCCTTCATGGCTAAATTCCTTAAAAAGAACATCTACAATAGGTACCTACCCTTTTTCTCCTCTCGCTTTCAATCCTTGACAATCTGACTTCTGACCTCATCATTCAACTGAGACAGTTCTCTCCAAAGTTACCAACAATCTCTTAACCATCAAACTCAATGTCCTTTCTCAATCTTTCAATTCTTCTCTGAAGCCTCTTACCCTGCAGATCACTTTTTTCTTTATATTTTGGGACAACACTCTATCCATGTTCTCCTACTACTACCTAAGTACTCCTTCTCAAGTTTATTTTGCTGGATCCTCATCCAGATCACGTCCCCTAACTGTAGGTGGCCATTGGAACTCTGTCCTGAGCCCTTTCCTTTTCTCTATACTACTTTACTTGGTCTCATCCTCTCTCTCGAGAACTTAAAATGCCATCTCTAGGCTGATGAGGCACAGGTAAGAGGCACACCTATGGGGTGGGCTTGTTAAGCCTTCTTCAGGGCTGCTTATCTCTTTGGGATCCAGTTGGTCACCCAACTCCCACTTGGGGCTCGAAGAAACTGAGGCACATGCAAGAGTCACATCCTGGTAAAACCATCTTGACAGATGGGTCAAACCAGATTGAGTGTAACAGATGAGCCTTAAACCTGTCAATGAATTAGGGGGATGTCCACTGCAAGCACTTCACTCTAGGTAGAATGGGTGGATGTGAATAATTTATTCCACCAGCTGTAGTCAAACATAATAGCTACCATGGTCACTCCCAGTTGGCCTGACCTTTTTCTTGTCATTGGACTTGACTTTGGAAGAAAAAAATGAGGCTGAAGATACTGTCAGTATACTCTGCCTCATTTAAATACTATGATGTTATTGGTTCTCTCCAAAAATACAGGACAAACAACAACTATGCCGATATTCTTCAAATCTACCTTCCTACGTTAATCTCTAAGCTTGAATTCTGTATCTTCAACTGTCTTTAATATATTCTGAATTCAACCCAACCAAAACAGAATTCATTATTTTTCTTCCTTAAGCCCGCCCCCACTTCCCTGTTATAGTAGAGAGTACATTACAATCAGTTACCAAGTATAGTATATTACACTTGGTTACCAAGGCTTCTCTCCCTCCCCCCACCCTCTTGCTCTCCTGCCCTGGGACAAGCCTCCCATTGTATTAGGGCAGTTGCCTGCTGGTGGTTCTGTCTGCCCCAGCTCACTCCAAGCCATCCTCTAGCTAGCCACCAAAGTGACTTTCCTAAGTCACCAAGCCTCTGACTGCAGAACTCTCTGTTAGCACCCAGATCAAACATCCTCTACTAGTTGTTCAAAACCTACTTCTGTTCTTCCTTTCCAGCTTTCTTATTCCTAAGACATGCCGTCTCTCACTCTGGGCACTTTCTATGGCTCTCTCCCATACCTGGAATGCTAACTCTTGACTTCCTTTAAATTCCAACAAAAATACAATTTTCTACAGGATGCCTTTCCCAACCCCTCCTAATTCTAGTTTTTCTCTTTTAGTTGATAAAAAGGAAATAACTATACAGTTTGTTCATATGTTTCTGTTTGCTTCTTGTCTCTCCTATTGTTAGAAGCTTGAGAGCAGGGACTGTCTCTTCTTTCTTTTTGTATTGCCAGTGCTTAGTACAGTGCCTTAAACATAGTAGGTGCTCAATAAATGTTTAATGGATGGATGGCTGACAGTATGACCAGGTCAGTATTTCTTATGAATAAATCTAACAAGCCCTCCACTGCTCAAAAATTTTGGTGGTCCTCCACTTTCCACCTCTACATGAAATGCCATGCATATTTGACCAAGTATATGATTCACTGTTCCCAGAACATACACTACGTTTTCTCTATTTTTTGTATTATACTCTTAATGTGTGTACACACACACACACACACACACACACTTTGTATTCTAGCTATTTGTACAACATGTCATATATCTCCTAGTAAAGTCCAGAAGTAGAGATGGTACATATAAAGCTTTTCATTACATCTAATGTATAGAACAATGCTTCATATCTACCAAGTTATAAATATAATTTTTTTTTTGTATTTTGAATTCCTTATATTGAAGGAAGCGAGTACTTATGGGGGAAGCAACTACTTCCTATATACTCTATGCATTACCTTTTGGTAATGTACCCTTGGCATTAGGTGAATAAACACAAGCTCGATTAGTTCTTGTCTACACAGTGGTTATGACTTGCTTCAGAAAAAGATATGATTTTAAAAGTTCAGTACATTAATAGATAAAATAATGCAATAGTAGCAATTTCAATTCAATTTATGGTAGAGATCAAAATGCAAACTGTTGGATTAATTATACTATCACATCATGAGGAATTTTCTAAGAAAAAATGGATTCATCTAGTACATGGAAGGTATGCAATTGAATAAACGTGCTGATTTCACCAAGTGTCACCTGATCCTACCCAACTCAATCTGAATTCAATTTTAAGTGAACACTTCATCTATGTAGAGCTCTCTATATAAAAAAGACAGTTTAGGTAAGGCATTAACAGAACTTTCAGGGAAGGAGAACAATATGAAAACACAAATAAAAAGAATACAACATAAGGCAAAAAATATAGAAGATTGTTATAACATCAAGTATAAAATTGTTTATGTCATTGAGAAGGTAGTACTTAGGATTTAAACAATTCATGTAAGGGATAGCAGAATCTGGAAAAGAAAACCCATGCATTAATTACAATATGAACAAAGGCACAGTGGTAGGAAAGTATAGCATTTATAGGAAATGCTAAGTAGGAGACATTGTTGAAGTGCATTGTGTGAAGTATCATGAAACATGTTAGAAGAGCAAGAAAGAAATTTCTTTTTAGACTAGAGAACAGAGGAAGAAGTCAAGTTCAAATAAAGATAAAACAATTTTGGTACATAAAATCTAATTTTTCTTGAAAGAAAATCAATGCTGTTACAATTAGAAAACAATTATTTGGGGGGGGGGGGGGAATCTAAATATCAACATCCTCTGATAAAGTACTGAGTTCCAAGGTACAGAGAGGAAACTAGTTCTAAATTTTAAGAATTTAAGAATTCTCCAACTGATAAACTGTCCAAATATATGAACAGTTTTAAAAGGAAAGTTATCAACAGTCATATAAATGGATGTACAATAAAGTTAAGTAGCACCATGAAAAAAAATTATTCAATTAACAATAACCCTATTATTAAAATAAAAAAACTTGGAAAGACTTATGATTCTGATCATTACAATGACCAAACATGATTCCAAGAGACCTATGATGAAGCATGCTATCCAAATAATGGATAAGCAGAATAAGAAGACATGCCTTTTTAGATAAAGCTAATTGAGCATGTTTTACTTGATTACATATATGTTTGTGTGATTTCTTTCTTGTTTCCCCCCAAAAAGTTTGAAAAGAAAAACACTTCTTAATTTTTTTTTGAAAGGGGAGAAGGGAAAGAAAGAGGATGAAGGAGGTGATCTAATAAATGTAAGGGGACAAAGGAGTGAAAAGAAGGAAAAGGAAAGATAGATGGCACCAGAAGGAAAAACGTTCATCATTGTGTCTTTTATCATAAATTTAATAAGTTAATAGTTACGTCAATAATTTTAAAAGCTTTTTACACATTATAAATGCCTAGAAGAAGCACAGCTGTGAAGTTAGGAAGCCTGATCTGTCTTGCAGTGACCTTGGACATGTCAGTTATTTGAAGGTTTGGTTCACTCTCAAGTTCAAAGATGGGGGGCAGCTAGGTGGTGCAGTGGATAGAGCACCAGCCCTGAAGTCAGGAGGACCTGAGTTCAAATCTGGTCTCAGACACGTAACAGCTGTATGACCCTGGGCAAGTCACTTAATCCCAATTGCCTCAGCAAAATAAATAGATAGATAGATAGATAGATAGATAGATAGATAGATAGATAGATAGATAGATAAATAAATAAAAGTTCAAAGATGAGCATGCCGAAGATGTGATCTAGGGACTCCCTCTATTAATGAAAGCCAAAAGCAGCTCCTCCTTCATCCAAACATAGAATTGGCATGTTGGAGATTAGTTCCTAAACTTTTTCATTTTTTTCTGGAGGAATATAGGATGGATTGGGAAAATAATCAATAGTCTCAAGCTCAAGTATTTGGATCTGTTTTTCAAAATAAAAAGCCATATTTGACTCACCTGTAATACAGCCCTTGCTGATTGTATACTATTAAAAGAGGGGAAGACATAATTTCCATATGTTTCAGCATCAGGATGTACTCCTAACTCATGCATGCTTTTGACAATTTCAATTATGCCTAAAAAAGAAAAAATACAAAACACAGGGATAAGACAAGGAGAATAAACATAAAAGGCTCAGTAAAAAACAAAAAAACCCAAAAACAAATAAACAAAAAAAAAATAACAACTTCTAGCTTAAATTCCCAATGTAACTTTTTTTTAAAGACAAAGATTGGCAACATCTTGATAAAAAGAGAGGGAAAAAGGAAAAAAAGGTAGAAAAAAATAAGGCCTTCCTTTCATTCTTACTACAAATTTAATACTGGCTACTCCTTGAACTAGAGGAAGCAGAGCACTGAAGTTATCTCAAGCATCCCAATACTTTTCAATTACAAAACATGTTTAGTGACTCAAGTACAACAGTACAGAAGAACCACATGACAGAAAACTTACAAAGCTTAAAAAACAAGAATCCTACATGTGTTGCTGGATATAGGATACATATGTCCTTTATATTCAAGTCAATAACACTGCAGTCCACAACATATGTACAGCATGACAAAAGACCACACCCTGATCATAGTAACTCTGGGTTTAGTAAGATATGGGTTATAGACTCAAAGACAGTAGAAGGGTTATTCTTCACTATGTTCAACAATATGCAGCCTTCAAAATAGGATTGTCAGGGAGAGCTAAGGTGGCACAGTGGACAGAGCACCAGCCCTAAAGTCAGGAGGACCTAAGTTCAAATCTGGCCTCAGACACTTAACATTCCCTAGCTGTGTGACACCCTGGGCAAGTCACTTAACCTCAATTACCACAGCAAAAAGCAAAAAGCAAAAAAAAAAAAAGATTAAAAATAGGATTATCAGAAACACATGTGGGAAAATCTACTAGCTTCTTAATTTTTCATTTTTCTAAAGAGTTTTAAAACATCAAAAGTTAATAATATAGGCATTTTGCATTTTAATTCAGATACATTGTTTCACTGCATTTAAATCTGCTTTGTCTTCGTTTTCAAAACGTCTTGATGTCACTTTTTTCTTGATGATATTTTTTGAAACAAATAAAGAGACATTTCAATTTCTTGTGAACAAAATTTATCTTGCAAATGCAAAGGTCTTACTAGAACTATTTAATCATTCTTAGATTACTGTCCAAAACTAATCAGGAATAAGAATTTATTTTTCAACAAAAAAAAGTCAACTGGAAAACGTCATGGTCAATATATATAAGGATCATATTTTTGCCGTAGCAAAGCTGAATACAATTTTTTCAAGAATGAAAAGATACTTATTTTTACTATTTACAAAACAAATTTCTCCCTCAAAAATCTATGCTTTTTCTCTAAGATGTCACCCATAGGAAAAGTATCATCTAGATGAATGCTATATGAAATATTACAATGTGCTTTCTCTCTGAGCTCTTAATGATAAATGAAGGATTAAATTCTGCACTTCTGTACAAGATGCTTTGAATAAGATTTTTCTTTTGATAATTTTTTGATAATAATTAAATTTCTTGATTTTTTTGATAATATAAAAAAAGTATTATTTTTTTTCTATTACTTTTAAAATCTTAACCATGAAAATGTTTGTTAGGAGGAAATTGCTTTGAAAATAATCTACCATTGTAAAAAAGCCAACTATTAGGAAACAATTTAGGTTAGCAGAATCATTTGAGCTCAACATAAGCACAGAAGTTCACAGAATTCTATACCTGAAAAACACAAGCAAAAGCTGGCTGTCTTATCTTAAGATTTGTATTTATTCTAACTTGGATAACCCATGAATACAACAGCACAATTTTTATCTTTGTTACATATTATGACTTTATTTACAATTAGTATCTTACAAAAAATAAAATAAAATCCAAAATATTGTATTGTATACATTGAAACTAGCAATTTAATTTATAAATAAAATTTATGTTCCTAGATACTACTGAATACTTTCAAGTTCAAATCAGTACAGAAATGAATTAACTCTTGAAAACAATGAGAAATAACTATCACATTTAATAAGATTTAAAAGAAAAAGCAAAAAATAACTCCCTGCTCCAACAAGCTCATATTTCTACCACCTATATCCAAGTCTTCCACAGCCAGTTGTTATTTCTGGCCAAGCACAAAAGTATGGCTATTGCAATCCTTAGCAGTTTGGGGAAAATATCTACTATTAACCAAAAATATCTCTCTTTAAAAAGGGTTACTTATTAAAGTGACTTGTAGATGTAGAAAATATAATTAGTTTCTTTGTCTATTAAAAGCAAATTTTGAAAAAGATTTGACAAGTTAAGGAATTTTTTTGATCAGCATTTGATTCATCTGAGAATTAGTTTGCAAAATTCTTTAACATGTCAAATCATTTTTCTTGATTAGATTGGGACAAGTAATTGTCCTATTATTTTTGTACATTTAATTTCCAATGGACTACCACAAGGGTAGGTAAAATTACTATTTTTTTGTATTCACAGGCATGTGAACTTATCCTTTGTAGACTAATTTAAAGCATCTTTGATATTCCAGGAACAGGCTGGATTACTTGTGTTCATCTTGTTCATATGGGACATTGTTTGCTCTCTCCCAGCCCATGTAAAAACAAGTATAAGTAATATTAAAAGTATTGTTCTTAAGACTTATACTCAATATAATAACAAGGCAATCACTGCCAACAATAGATACTGCAATGGCTTCAGTACACTACTGGTTGAGATCTTGGCTATTTTGAGATATTTTTATATCTCTATTTTTAGTAGAGAAATTTATAAGTCCATAAAAGGGAGTTAACTTCTAATGCAAAATTCTATGTATCAGGTCATTTATTGCTGGGTGCTGAATTTTTTACAGGCTCTAGTGTTAAGTTCCTAATCATTTCCTTCCACTAATCTACACTGATTGTTAAATCTGAATTTTTAAAGAGTAAGTTCTATGTAATTTAATGGTGACAACAATCTGGTCCTAAAATTGCAATCGTCATCATTAAGCACTCTTCTTTACTATTCTGTAAAGATCAATTCCCTAGGTTTCAAAGAAATCTGAATCTTCAATTGTGTAATAAAATTCACCATGCCATTAAGCTCTTACCTTTCATATTCATTTTACAATTCCTTAATGCATGCTGACCCTAAATTAGTTTTGTTTTTAGTTTCTATCCATTCTCAAAAACTTGATATTTAAAATTCTGAATAGTGAAACAAGTAGATTTAAGGGGATTTCTGTACTTGTTCTATAGAGGACAAAACTACTATGATCTATCTGAAGTTGAAAATTGAAAAAAACATTACTTAAATTAGCTTCAGTTGGATATGTATAGTCAGTTTATTTCCTAACCTTGAGATATTTTCTTTGGCTATTCAAAGTAACTTTTCAACAATATCTATTTTCTGTAGTTTTCTAATAAGATGTACACCTTTGCCTCAAAGTTGAATCTTATTTTGTTACTTCTGATACACAAAGACATGCATGCATGCATACACACATGCAGTTTCAGAAAGTTTAACATAGCAAAGAACAATATTTATAATACCTTTCAAAGAACAATTCTGTTTACTATGTAAAAGCTAAGATATATTTTTTCTTAATATTAAATGGTTAAAAAAATAAAGGCAAGAAAATACAGAAACCTCTAAAAATGGAAATCTATAATTCTAAAGACTCACATTACTGAGAAGTATATGAATTATTTAATATGGGGAAGAGGGGCTGTTACATGTGAGAAGAGGAGAGAATTAAAATTTTTCCCATACTCTTATTGCTAGGGCATATTACAACAGTATTATTTAGCACAACTGGATTATATGATAGTAGAAAAAGAAAAACCAGAACATTGCTCTACTATGAGGCAGGATGAGAGAACTCAAATATCCATCCCATTGAAGTTGGAGTGTCACACTTTTCTCAGACAAGAAATGAAGCACTTGAATTAGATGATCTCTGGAGTCCTTTGCAGTTGTATGATTGTATGGTTTTATACCCAAGACTGGGAGATATGGGTTCAAATTTTATCTTTGACATTCTTGTGGAATCACGTGCGAGCCACTTAAGTCTCACTAAACTTCAAAAAAGTCCTAAAGAGTTTAGTTCTACATTGAGTAATCACTCAGAGCACTCTACTAAGCAATAAATGGGTTTATTGTCAAGGTCAGATTTTTTTAATTTAATTAGGCCTGGAGACAACTTTCAGGGGATGCTAGCATAAACTACAAATAAAGTTGAGTGATCTCTGACCAAAAAATATGTTCCTGAACATTTTTAACCAGTCACTTACCAAAGGTGAATTTATTAACTTATCTCTGATTTAAACTGTTCAGGAAAGCAAAGACTTCACTATCAAATATATTTCAGGATTCAATAATCATAAAAACAAAACAAATTACATATATACTTAGAGATTGTTTCTAAAAGATAAAATCAAGAGAGAGAATATGTGAATCAAACTTTTCACAGAATGTTAACTTTGTTTCAGAAAAATGAGATTATAGGTGACAGAGTTTCAGAACTAGAAGATATGCAAAGAGTTAATAAAACTGCATATTATTTTCACAAAGATCTTTCTAAAAAGGATTGAGACTTTTATAGTCAGAAACAATTAGGGAATACTTGTTTCAGCATTTCTTCTAAACCTGAATACAACTGTATATTTAAAATAAAATTGCAATATGAACAGTCTGCTAAAAGCACTTTTTTTGTGTTTGTGCGTTTTGTTTGTCACCCAATGTCACACTAACAACTCTGCATCTCATTCTAGAACACATTATACTGTACGATAAGAGGGAAGAGACCATTTTTTGTTTCCCCAAGGGGAAAGTACTTCTGTTAAAAGCATCTTTTTATGAGACTACTTTTTCTGAATTACCAATAACACAAACCAAAGAATTAGACACTGTACTCTAAAATTTTAATATTTGTACCATTCTTATTCATAGCCCATAGACATCTCATGTGTGCTAAATGCTCAATATAGGCAAAAGTGTGCTAAATGCTCAAGCATACTTAAGGACCCGAAAGACTGCATTTCTGCCCTTCAATCAGTATGCTGTCAGGTCACGATCACTCATCCAGCAATAGGAGTTTTCCTGCTTTTTCTATTACTGTAACTAAGCTCAAATTTACCTCATCAGTTAAAAGGGTTGGGGGTAGGTGGGGGGGGTGAAGAGAGAAAATGTTTCACAAAGAAAACTATTAAGCTTCTCAGATGTTTTAGTGAAACCTAAACTTGGCATGTGCCTTTACTTTGAAAGCATCTATAAATTTTTTATATAGACTAACAGCAAGAACCAAAAGACTTAAAGTTTAAATTTAAAAGTTAATAACACACAAGATATTGTCATGTTTTCATTATGAATCTGAACTCAAAATTTAAAGACTATAAATAAAACAAATGATATTTAAAACTATGTAATGTTGTTTTTTAAAATGATTTAGGGAAATTTGTATGAAAGTAAACATTTCCACATGTCCAAAAAAAATTCTTCTATTCAACAAAGAATTTTGGTATTCCAGATTACAGATTGCTCCAAGCAGTGATAATCTTTCAAATAGGTTTTAAGTATTATGCCTTTAGTAAACAAGAAAATAAAACAGCTAACCTTCAGTATTGTTGTCCTTTTGATGTTTAGTTAGCAATGGCCAAAAATAGTGTGGTCTGATAGGAGCTTTCTGTTCCTTCAATGCCTTCAAAAGATCAGTTGCCAAAGCTGGAAAAAGACAGGGAATATTAGAATGCCCATTTCAGAATAAAATCTACTACATTTTTTTTTGGTTTAAATTTAAGAATGAAATACCAGTTTTTTGGGCTTTCAAAGCGCAGTGCAAAGTGAATTCTAAAGGGGCAACATGTAGCTTCTCTTCTTTTAATTTTTGACAAAATTCTTCCAACTTGTTAAAGGGCTAAAAGAAAATAAATACATTTTGTCAGCCTTTTCTAATTTTCTACAAATATGCCAACAGTTTTTCAATTAACCGTATGAAGGAAAAAGTCTCTATTTTCAATATCACACTCTCATGACAAAATCCTTAGACTTTTACAACTTTCTAAAAGTCTATTTTGTTCCAAATAGCAAATTTCAGGAAGTAAAGAATGAACTGAATACCGTATTCATGGTGACGCAATGTCGTAAAAAAAAATTGCCAAAGTTTGAAGTGCTTTCATTTGTTTTTTCTATAAGTGATTTTGGACATGATACTAAAATTTGCATTGCTACATCTTCCAATCCTTCCGTCACTAAACTCAGACAGAGGTTCATCACATCTAGAAAATAAACACAGATAATGTACTTAATATAAATTAAATAACATTATACTTGAGCTACTACTCAAGTTATCTCTGACTTTGAATCACATTCTCACATTCAAGAGCAATTTGCAGCACTAGAAAATTGACTAAAAAACTTAACAATTTAAAGATAAAGATCATACAATCTATCTTTTCAAAAAACTGTTTTTGGAAGTTAAATAAAACATTTGTAAATTAAAATATACACTAAAAATTTATGTGACTTTAAATTCACTTAAAAATGAAGCTACTTTTATATACTCACTTCAAAAGATTTATAGATTCCAAAAATGCCATTAATTAGTTTAGGTTCAGATATTAATGTTTTTCCCATAACATTAAGATATATGGTTCATATTGTTACCAACTATTAATATATTTTTAAAATATCAACCTGGAATATATCTTCTTTCATATTTAATGCGTTCCAAAATTTCGGGGACATACTGAGGATATCCAGCTTTGCTGAAGCTAAAGACAATTTGCATTAAATCTCTATCCATAAGGCGGTTTTCAGTCTTCTCCATCATTCCCAAAGTCTGTAAACAATGCCAAAGCAATATAAGTTAAGGCATTTAAGAGAAAATGCATTTTTTAACTAAAATAACTACCATTTTTAAAGATAAAAAATGTGATTGTTATACTATATAAATGTATGTTTATATAAATATATAAAATTTCAGGAATATAGCTCATCTATAGATGTTAAAATAACATTAAGTTGTTAAATAATAAACAATTCTCCCCTAAATAATATTGAACACTAGAGAATGTTTCAGATGATAAAATGAATACATTCCACTTCTACTTTCTTGCTTGGTTAGAAAATCAATTTAATGTTAAATATGTTTAAAAAATCTTTTTTTCAATGTATGCTGCATAAATCTTACCTGTTTAACATGATCAATGTCACCTTTCTCAGCATATGCATTTAATAATGCTAAATAAGTATCTGGACCAGGTTCAATTCCTGCTTCTCTCATCACTGAAAGAATATTTTCTGCATTTTGCATATCCCTATAAATTATTTGAAAAATATTTTAAAAGACATCCCTTTTATAAAAAGTCTGCTTATATTGATTTAAAACTTTTATTTTCTAAGATAAAACATGAAATTTTAAATGTATTTAATCCATCTGGTTTTTGAAATATCAAAATATGAAACTCTCATTATTTTAATCAATTTTTTACAAATGATCAAATAATTGAGGGGGGCGGTATTCAAGTAAGACTAATTTAACTTCATAAATTACTCTTTGGATCAAAATGTTTTCTGAAAATGAGATTACCACTTAAGTTTCTTTTTTAACATTTTCAGGAACAAACTAATTAACTACCTTACATGGATAAATTAGGTAAATCTCAATACTTAAAATAGAAATTAATTCTGGATTAAGTCCAATTTATTGGAACTAGGCTAAGTATAATAGAAATGATGTATGAATTCTTTACCACATGGTAACTTCAAGTAGATAGAGTCATGATTCATGATTTTTATGTCATTAAACAATTAAAATAGCTTTTATTAACTTTATATTACCCCATTCTGGAGAGCAATCTGAAACTATGCTCAAAGAGTTATCAAACTGTGCATATCCTTTGACCCAGCAGTGTTTCTACTGGGCTTGTATCCCAAAAAGATCTTAAAGGAAGGAAAAGGACCCATATGTACAAGAATGTTTGTGGCAGGCCTTTTTGTAGTGGCAAAAAACTGGAAATTGAATAGATGTCCATCAGTTGGAGAATGGCTGAATAAATTATGGTATATGAATGTCATGGAATATTATTGTTCTGTAATAAACGACCAACAAGATGATTTCAGAGATGCCTGGAGACCTGCATGAACTGATGCTAAGTGAAATGAGCAGAACCAGGAGATCATCACACACAGCAACAAGACTATAAGATGATCAATTCTGATGGACATGGTTCTCTTCAACAATGAGGTGACTCAAACCAGTTCCTGTTGTTCCCCGATGAAGATAGTCATATACATCCAGAGAGAGGCCTTTGGGAACTGAGTGTGGAGCACAACATAGCATTTTAATGCTTTTCTGTGAATGTCTGCTTGCATTTTGTTTTCCTTCTTAGGTTTTTTTTTTTTTCTTCTTTCTAGATCTGATTTTTCTTGTGCAGAAAGATAACTGCATGTATACATATATTGGATTTGTCATATATTTTAACGTATTTAACACGTAGTAAACTACCTGTCATCTGGAGATGGGGGTGGGAGTGGGGGGAAATATAGGAAAAATTTGGAACAAAATAAAAAATTTTGCAAAAGTCAATGTAGAAAAATTACTCATGTTCTATAAATAAAAAGCTTTAATAAAAAAAAAAAATATATATATATATATATATATATTACCCAGTTCTTGCATGTCCTGTAACAAGGGTGCTGAATATTATTTCTGTGATTGGAAGATTCTTTGTCTTCATAAATTCAAGAATCTTGCTGAAAGGTAAAAGAAATGGCAGTAGTCAGAAAAAATCACATTGGTGGCCTTTGCTATAGTTAGAAATCTCTCTCTTTTTTTTTTTTTTGCTGAGGCAATTGGGGTTAAATGACTTGCCTAGGGTCACACAGCTAAGAAGTATTGTCTGAAGGCCACATTTGAAGTGTCTGAGGCCACATTTGAACTCAGGACCTCCTGACTTCAGGGCTGATACCCTATCCAGTGGGCCACCTAGCTGCCCCTAAAACTAATTCTTTAAAAACTTCTTAAATGCTAATATAAAAACATTTCCAAAGCAATTATTTGTTATTAGTCAAGAATAGAAGACCAATTTGGTGAAACAGAGGATGAGGCAAAGGGCTTTTTGTGTTAGCAAAAAGCTAGCTCCTAGAAAAGGACATCAGAATTCTAACTCCTTCATTCTACTGATACCAAAGGAGTAAAGTAACCAGCCCTTGGTCCAACACATTATCAGCATACATCAGCCACATCCTCCAATTGCAGAGCTACTTTCTGCTTGACAGATGAATTACTGGTAACCAGACCTCTCCCACCTCGATTCAAAGAGCAAGAAGCAAAATCAAGAAGCAACATAAACAATGACAAAAAGAAAATACAGTGAAACTGAACAGTGTAATCATCCTGAAAAATGGGAAAAGTTGAGAAAGTAAAAGCTGAGAGGTTAAGACCTAGAGGTGAAAAATCCTGAATTCATAGTTTTCAGAAGGGACAATGTGCTGGTAGTGTTTCACATTACTTTTTTTTGTTGTTGTTTGTTTTTTGCTGAGGCAATTGGAGTTAAGTGACTTGCCCAGGGTCACACAGCTAGGGAATGTTAAGTGTCTGTGACCAGATTTGAACTCAGGTCTTCCTGACTTCAGGGCTGGTGCTCTATCCACTGTGTCACCTAGCTGCCCCATTCACATTACTTTTTATTCACAAAGCAAGGATGGATCTTTGGACACCAGTGAAGGAGGAACGTATTTGAAATTAAAGGTAAAAACAAAGCAAGGCAACAATTAAAAAAAAAAAAATACAACTGGCAGGGCAGCTAGATGACGCAGTGGATAGAGTACCAGCCCTGAAATCAGGAGGACCTGACTTCAAATTTGGTCTCAGACACAACACTTCCTAGCTGTCTGACCCTGGGCAAGTTACTTAATCCCTATTGTCTCAGCAAAAAAACAAAACAAAACAAAACAAAAAACAATTGGCCTGCATGGGATAGCATTTAAAAAGTATAATCCCTGGATAAACAGCATCTCCCATGTGGCCCAGTTTTCTTCCTAAATAACAAATCAAAATAAGCCACAGAGGAATGGGTAATCCTAAATACTAGCCTCAAAAATTAGTACATAACTTTGGGCCAAAATGCCTATTAATTACTTGGTTTTTCCTCTGGTGTCAAGATTATGTTGAATGACATGTTACCCAAACATCTTTGAGTAAAATATTCTTGAACTTGCTCTCCAAATTAATCTAGATAGTTTAAATAGTAATTTTATGTAATTTCCTGCCCCTCTTCCTTTAAAAATAAATTTAAGTACATCATGAATGAATATGTAAAGTCTTACCTGGCACCTTCAATGTCTCCTTTATTACAATAAGCAGCTATCAGTCTCTGGTATGTAACCTGTCAATAAAATGAAAAAAAGTAATTTTCTCTAATTTGGGAAGAATAGTCGGAAGAACTCTTATATACTTCTTTATAAAAAAAAAAGACTACTTACACGATTAGGCTGAATATTTGCTTCCTCAATTTTTGCCAAAAAATCAGTTGGTGAGAATACATGCTCATTCTGAAGATATACCTTAAGTAAAGCATTGTAGTGGCTTATATCATATGTCACACCTGAAAATGAAAAAAGGTTAAATTAGCTGAATCATGTTATTCTCACAAATGCTAGGATGGTCAAAAGTACAATTTGTAAGATTTATTTTGCAGTTCTTCAGACATTTACATTCTCAGAGAAAAAAAAAAAATCTGCTATTAATAGAATCAAGATCTGAGATCCCAATGCTGAAGTCCAGCATTCCCTTGAACATGATCTTTGACAGGAAATGACTATCTCTGGAGACAGGTTGTTCTAGAAATGGCTTTAAAGAAACTTAGAATTGGCCTCTGCAACTTTTTATTCATTGCTCCCAAACAGAAAAGGTAATCCTTCTTGTAAATATAATTGGATATTATTACTTTATAAGAAATTATAAAAATACTGGATTCAGAGAAAACCTGGAGTAACCTACATGAACTGATGCAAAAGTGAGACAAACAGAATAATATATATAAAGATAATAATATAAAAGAAAATGATTCTGAAACACTTAAGAAGTATGATCATGACAATACTTTTTTCCTTTGGTGTAATAATTATTGACTCCAAGACTGCTGATGACCTGAGCAGAAGAGGTGATAAACTAGTGGTTAAGAATGAGAAACATTTTCTGGAGCACAGCAAATATGGGAATCTGTTGATCCTGAAGGTGGTAAATAGAGATAGTGATACCAAAAACAAAAAAAAAAAAAAACAAAACATCACCCATTAAATTTTTTTTAAAAATATAAATGACAGAGCAGAAAGGAACATGACAAGCAAGTTAATTTTGTTCCTACCATCTTAAATTTTAACCTATTTTACTTGGTGATCTCATTAGTTCCCATGGATTTCATTATTAACTCTACGCTGATGATCTAAAACATCTTGCCCCAATCTCTCAGCTGACCCACTAACTTCTTACGGAAATTTCAATTATGAATTTAAAAAAATTATTCTTAGGGATTCATGGGCTTTACTCATCTACCAAAAGCAAACATTACCCAAAAAAGAGTTAAGAACCCTGCTCTAAACCCCCTGAAATCTATGGTTAAAAATTTTCTTTATTACAAATTCTAAGATTAAATAGTCATTTCTCATGGCTCACATTATTTCTACTTCAACAACCAGTTCTTTACTGGTAAAAATCAAATTGAGAACAGAACTTAATTTTAGTCACATCACATTTTGAAGAATTAAAATTATTCAGTAAGTTCCCCAGCTGCAGTAGAAAGAAGGGAATCCATGGTCAAAAATGAAGGATGTAACTCGCTCTTGCCATATATATTTACAGCTTTGCCTTTTCCTTCTTGTTTTTCCTTCCCTTCCTTCTTGTTTTTCCTTCTCTCCCTTCTCCTCATCTCCCTATCCCCTTCACCTGAATCCTTTTAAAAGCCTACAATGTCATAAGGCTGGTGGTCACAAGTGTTGGTCCAATATATTAAAATAAAATTTTACATGGATAGATTTAAATCAGATGTTAGACTTTAATTTAAAAAACCAACTTTTTCAGAGAAATGCAAATTAAGACAATTCTGAGATACCACTACACACTTGTCAGATTGGCTAAAATGACAGGATTTGTAGATTTTTTTTTCTTGTAGATACGATTTTTCTTGCACAGCAAGGTAAGTGTGGAAATATGTATACATATATTTTACTTAAGTATTTTAATATAATTAACATGTAGTGGACTTCCTGCCATCTAGGGGAGGGGAAGGGACTAGGGGGGAAAAAATTTGTAACGGAAAGCTTTGTAGGGGTCAGTGTTGAAGAACTACCCATACATATGTTTTGCAAATAAAAAGCTTTAATTAAAAAAAAAAAAGAAAAAAGAAAATCCTGGAAAGACTTAAATGAACTGATGGTGAATGAAGTGAGCAAAACCAAGAGAACATTGTATACACCAACTTCATCATTATGTGATGATCAACTATAGTGGACTTGATTCTTTTCTTTTTTTTTGCTTTTTGCTGAGGCAATTGGGGTTAGGTGACTTGCCCAGGGTCACACAGTTAGGGAATGTTAAGTGTCTGAGACCATATTTGAACTCAGGTCCTCCTGACTTCAGGGCTGGTTCTCTATCCACTGAGCTACCTAGCTGTCCCTTGAACTTGATTCTTTTCAACAATGAGGTGATTCAAGGCAATTCCAATAAACTTGTGATGTACTATCCACATTCAAAGTGAAAACTGTGGAAACTGAATGTGGATCAAAGCATAATATTTTCACCTTTTTTCTTGTTTGCTTTTTTTTTTCCTTTCTCCTATTTTCTCCTCTCTTGATCTGATTTTTTTTGAGCAGCATGATGAATAGGGAAATATGTTTAGAGGAATTGCACATATTTAACCTATATCAGATTGTTTGCTGTCTTGGGGAGGGGGAGGAAGGTGAATGGGAGAAAAATTTGGAACATAAGGTTTTGCAAAGGTAAATATTGAAAACTATCTTTGTATGTATTTGGAAAAATAAAATATATTAAAAAAAACTTTCTAAGTATAACATGTAATCATCATACTGAGACAGCAGGTCATCTGAGTAAAAACTTATGGGTTCTAGTTGATATTTAGCAAGATCAATTTGCTTGGGACAAAGCAACCAAAATGCCCTTTGGAAATATATTCCAAGAAGAAGGTACAGAGTTTATGTTGGGAGAGCTGTTAATCCCTGCTATGTTCTATCCTGCTCAGACAACATTTTGTAATGTGTTTGGTTTTTGTAGAAAATCCAAAAGAAGATTATCTGGAAGATGAAGAGACTCAAGATCATCTCATGTGAAGTGGAAGGAAATAGGGATGTTTCCTGTGAAGACTGAGGGAACTATGTTATACCTGTGTTCAAATATTTGAAGGGTTTTTATGTGGAAGAAGGTGAAACGCAAAACATATATCTAGTCTTAAGTCTGATGAAATCTTCCTAACAACTAAGAGTATTCCTGCAAATTAAGACAACTCTGAGATACCACTACACACCTGTCAGATTGGCTAAAATGACAGGAAATGATAATGATAGCTGTTGGAGGGGATGTGGGAAAACTGGGACACTGATACATTGTTGGTGGAACTGTGAACAGATCCAACCATTCTGGAGAGCAATTTGGAGCTATGCTCAAAAAGTTATCAAACTGTGCATACCCTTTGACCCAGCAG
>JAJPUD010000259.1:429883-463421 GCA_023553655.1 Myrmecobius fasciatus
CTTTATAAAAAAAAAAAAAAAACAAAACAAAAAAAAAAAAAAACCAACTAAGAGTATTCCAAGAGCGGAGTAGGTCACCTTATGAGACAGTGGGTGCCCCCAACTGGGAAACATTTAAGCAAAAGCTGGATGACCATTTTTGGTTACATTGTAGAAAAAGGTTCTTATTCATTTATGGACTGGAATAGAAGACCTCTGAAGTCTCTTTTATGAGAATTTGTGATTACACTATCCATGTCTAACACATATAACTATTACCATTTTTCAAATAATAACAGATGTAAAAAATAAAATACAATTTTTTTTTTCTTTTTGCTGAGGCAATTGGGGTTAAGTGACTTGCCCAGTGTCACAAAGCTAGGGAATGTTAAGTGTCTGAGGCCATATATGAACTCAGGTCCTCCTGATGTCAGGGCTAGTGTTCTATCCACATAAAATACAAATTTTAACATTCCTTAAGCATGTTACTGAATTCCTAGTATTTTTTCATTGTAAATTCTCTCAATTTATATTAATAATATAACGATTATCTTGTGGGGGGAGATCTGAAATTTCATTTTCAAATAAAGTTGAGACCCACTACCCTAAGGTACTTCAACAACAAAAACCCCCTAAATATTTAGCATACTAGAATTATATAGCTGCTGATACAGATGTGTTAATTACCAACATGTCTAAGTTTCTGTTAAAGGAGGCAGTCCTCCTTTTACTGAATTCCAGTATAGTCCTAGTCTTAATTTCATTCAGAAGACATCTCTCCAAACGGTAACATTTTCAAATTCATCCAGGTTATTCCAAAACCTATTGTTTCCAAGAAGAGATTTCACTAGATAAGTTTATTTCATATTCATTATTCATAAGCAATATGATGCAAAAGTGATTTTAAGATCTAATTTTCTTTCCATTTTATTATGACTGCCCCTAGATGTCACTATAACTCTCTAAATGAAAAATACGATTCAGATAATGGTAAACTGAATATCCTGTCATAAAATCTAAGCAAAAGAAAAAGGAAAAATACATTATAATAGCTGTAAGATTCCATGTGTGAATTATATATTAAAATAATCATACCTATCTGCTGTAGTTTCTTCCATATCCTGTGGACAAATTCTGTTCGTTCTGAAGGTTTTAGTTCAGGTAATAGAGAGCCACAGCTACGCAGTAAAAGCAAAGCCAAGTTACTACTTGCATTTCCTGTAATGAATGTCATATTTAACAAAATTAATAAAATGGTGAGAATTTGAAAAAATATTCAGTTATACACTATTTCAAATTAAAAAACAGTAACATAAAAATCAGCCACCAGCTTGAAAATTCTCCCAAACCTTCTGGTCTACAAAATTATTTGTTAATTCTATGGTAATATTCAAAAAAGCAAAAATATGTCAAACTTCTTTGCTAAATGTCAGAGATTATATATTTGTAACTTTTTTACTGTAATTATTTCATCATAAAAAAAATTTCTCATTTCAACTGGCTCTTGAAATTTTTATCTCCAAAACACTGAAAATCTCATTTTTGGTGCTTCTGATTTTTCTTAAGAACAAAAACCACAAGCTGATTAGCAATTTAGGATCTTCCAATGTGTTTCAGGCTCTATAACTTTCCCCTTTATTCTGGTCCCCAAGCAGTCAGAAGAGGCACAGGGCCCTTGTTCTGGAAACGGGAAGGCTCACTTGAGTGAATTCATTAATCTCCCTCAGCCTCTGTTTCTAATGTGAGAATTAGCACTTTGTAAATCTTAAAGCATCAATGCTAGTTATTTTACACTTCCATGGCCTTTACTTAAAATTTTATAGTGGCCAGTTCCTATATAGTTAAAAAAGCTACAAAAAAAAAAAAAAAAAAAAAAATTAAAGGTAAATAAAAGTTTGGTAAAGACCAGGAGAAAAAAAGCGAATTTTTTTTTCCAGAAAAGAGTAAGTTAATTAAAACACAAGACACGAAATCTATGTTTAGAGGTTTAAGGAATTGCTTTACCTTTAATCCCCAAACTACATGATAATTTTCTAACAGAAAAGTCACTTTTTAAGTAAATTTAAGAAAATAGCAAGAATTTTCTTAAAAGAGCTCAGTTACAGGTTTTTACCAATCGTATCCTCTGTAAAAAGTAGGTATCCTTTGTAAAAAGATCTACACCTATGGGTATATTTGATAAGATTTACAAATACAAATTTTAAGTCAAAAAAATACTATGGATCATAGATGTTATCCTATACAGAAATTTATTTGCTATGTACCCTCTCTTCCGGAACTCAGGTAAATTTATTATGTCATCCAGCACCTATGTTATAGTGCTCTGGAAATTGGAGATGTTACTACTGTGTTTGGATCAATCAATACTCACCCTCTTGCATTCTGGTTCTCCACCAACTCAGTCTACCTCTCCTCAGTCTATTCCGGACCACAATCATTCAGGTCCTTTTCCCTAACTGTAGGTGTCTCTTTTACCCCCTTTCTGCAAGAAGCTCATCGTCATACACTGGACCCATGATGCCTAGCTCTACCTATCCAACCTCCATCTCTCTCCTGAGGTCCAATACACATAACAGGTTGTTTGACAAGACATTTGCAACTGCAGAGTAGGCATTTAATAAATGTTTGTTGAAAGAATTTCTTATAGAATTCAAGCCATTCTCCAATAGATAAATGGTCAAAGGATATGAACAGACAATTTTCAGATAATGAAATTAAAACCATTTCTAGTCATATGAAAAGGAGGTCCAAATCACTATTGATCAGAGAAATGCAAATTTAGACAACTCTGAGATATCACTACACACCTGTCAGATTGGCTAAAATGACAGGAAAAGATAATGATGAATGTTGGAGGGATGTGGGAAAACTGGGACACTGATACATTGTTGGTGGAATTGTGAATGGATCCAACCATTCTGGAGAGCAATTTGGATCTATGCCCAAAAAGTTATCCAACTGTGCATACCCTTTGACCCAGTAGTGTTTCTATTGGGCTTATATCCCAAAGAGATCTTAAAGGAAGGAAAGGGACCCACATGTGCAAGAATGTTTGTGGCAGCCCTTTTTGTAGTGGCTAGAAACTAGAAACTGAATGGATGCCCATCAATTGGAGAATGGCTGAATAAATTATGGTATATGAATGTTATGGAATATTATTATTCTGTAAGAAACGACCTGCAGGACGATTTGAGAGAGGCCTGGAGAGACTTGCATGAGCTGATGCTGAGTGAAATGAGCAGAACCAGGAGATCATTATACACTGCAACAACAATACTATATGAGGATCAGTTCTGATGGACATGACTCTCTTCAACAATGAAATGTTTCAAACCAGTACCAATTTTTCAGTAAAGAAAGCCATACACATCCAGAAAGAGGGATATGAAATGTGGACCACAACATAACATTTTCATGTTCTCTATTGATGTTTGCTTGCATTGGTTTTCCTTTCTCAGATTTTTTTTTCTTCTAGACACGATTTTTCTTGCACAACAATATAAGTGTGGAAATATGCATACATAATATTCAACTTGTCAAGTATTTTAGTATTTTTAACATAATTAACATGTAGTAGACTTCCTGCCATCTAGGGGAGGGTTAGGGGGGAAAAATTTGTAATGGAAAGCTTTGTAAGGTCAATGTTGAAGAATTACCCATACATATGTTTTGCAAATAAAAAACATCGTATACATATTTACCAAGAAAAAACAAAAAATAAAAAAAAGTATTTCTTATAAAAGGCCTTATTTCTCAAATAGAGACAATTTTCAGACAAAGAAATCAAAACCATCTATAATCACATGAAAAAAACGCTCTAAATTACTCATTTAGAGAAATACAATTATAATAATTCTGATATACCACTCATGAGATTAGTTAATATGACAAAAAGGGGGGGAGTAGCTAGTTAGCATAGTGGATAGAACACCAGCCCTTAAGTCAGGAGGACCCGAGTTCAAATCTAGTCTCAAACACTTAACACTTCCTAGCTGTATGGGCAAGTTACTTAACTCCAAATGCCTCAGAAAAAAAAAAAAAAAACCAAGAAAAATAAAATGATAAATGTTGAGAGAAGATGTGGGGAAACTGGGGCATCAATGCACTGTTAGTAGCTATGAACGGATCCAACCACTCTGGGAGCAATTTGGAGCTATGCCCCAAGACTATAAAATTGTGCATACCCTGTGATCCAACAATGCCACTGCTACACGTACACTCCAAAGATTAAAAAAAAAAAGACCTCTTTGTTCAAAAATATTTACAGCTGCTATTTTTGTGGTTAAAAACAGGAAATCAAAATGATGCCCATCAATTGGAAAATGGTTAAACAAGATGCAATGTGATTGTGATAGATTATTGTGCCATAAGAAATGACAAACCGGGTGTTTTCACAAAAATCTGAAGAAAAAAAAAAACCTACATGAACTGATGCAAATCAAAGTGAGCAGAGTCTGAATCTTGTTGTGCACAGTAACACTAATAAAACACAATGCATAACTGTGAATGATTTAATTGTTTTTAGCAATACAATGATCCAAAACAATTCCAAAGAACTAATGATGAACCATATCATTAACCTCCAGAGAAAGAAATGTTACTGTTTTGAATACAGAGAGGATGTTATTTTTCACTTCCTTTCACCATTTTATTTATTTATAATCTTTTCTTATACAAAGGGACTAATATGGTAATGCTTTATAGGATTGCATATATAAACTATTATTTGACTGCTTACCATTTTGGGGGAGAGGGAAGATTTTGAAATTCAAACTTAAAAAAAGAAAAGGAAAAAAAAAATTTCCCACTTAAATTTTAAAAAGTTGTTTTAACATGTTACTGAGGGATACACATACATTAAATACACATACACACACACAAATAAATAAATGTTTATTTGATTGGGTGAAGATTAAAAATTCTACTTAGAAAATAATTTGATTTTCTTCAAGAAAACAAAACGGCATTAAATGACAAAGGCCTAAGAAGAGGTAAAAATTAACATTTTCTTCCCCCCTTAAGTTATATTGAGTATACTCTGGTTATTTTTGGTAAACTGTCCCACCCTTCCCCGCTAAAATTCTTTGTAATAAGGGATTTTTTGGTAGGTGAGGAAAGAATTTATTCAGAAATGTAGATGATATCATAAGATAATTATAAGTTTAGAAAATTTAAAAAATTATACTAAAATTTCCATCAATTTTTTTTTTAACAATATAACAAGGTAGCTAAGTAACACAGTGGATGGGACTTGATTAAGGAAAACTGGAGCTCAAATCTGGCCTCAGATATTTATGCCAGGGTATTAACTCTGGATAAGTCACCTGCTTCTGTCTACCTTAGGAACAATAAAGGCAGTAATAACTCCTATCTCCCAGGGTTAATATAAGGATCAACTGAAGCACTCAAGGTGACTTGCGCGTTCTTAATATTTGCTGAAACATAAACATGTCAGAACATTTATCTTCCATTAGCAAAGGCTACATATAATACTTTACTTCAGCTGACTTTGCAACTTGAGAAATTCAGAATGTAATTTCAAATAAATAGAAAACGGCAACATAAAAACAAAAAAGACAATCTTATCAAAAATAGGGTTATGTGGTGTTATTTTCCAAAACTATTCATTGGATGCTATTACAAATTTAGTCCAATAGGAAAAAAATCCAATGTATACTAGATTTCAAAATATTTTTTAATAAATGGTTACAAATATCTAAAAAATCTGAAAATTCAAACCACCAAAATCTGCATTGTAATAAGCTCCCCCCTCCAAAAAAAAAAATAAAAACAAAAACAAAAAAAACACCTCCACCTATGGCAAAAATTAACTAGGACAGAAATTCTCATTACCTTCTTTGCATATATCATGAAAAATGTTCTCTAAAAGTGTTTTAGTGATACGGCCGGTTCTTCTAACAGAATTATCTAGCCTTGCCAATGCCCAATCGAACTGGCTCATCTGTTTTTTGTACTGGGAAATCGATTCTTCTTGATAATCACTCTTTTTCTGAGCTACAGTTGAATACAAGCTGGCTTCACGGATCAGAGGTCTGTTAAATAAAAAAAACAGCAATTAGCTAACATCCAAAACCAAAAACAAACAAACAAACTGTTATAATAACAATAATGCTGATTAACTGTGAAAAGACTTAGCTATTCTGTTCAGGACAATTCCAAAGCAATTTTTCTGAAAAAGATCTATTTTATTGTGAACTCAAAGAATCAATGATGTACCATGGAAGTCAAAGAGGTTAACTTAGCCAGAGAAGTTCTCTTAGACCACAAGAAATGCTCTACCTTTTTCAAAATATTCTTTTAAGTTATAGGTAGTTATCTGAAGAAAAACATTGCACTGACAAGCTGATGAGTGATACTTCCAAACCAAGACAGACAAGGATGAGCTAAAGTAACTGGGAAAGTTTAGCCTAAAAAAATAGAAGCCTTGGTAGGGACAAGATCACTGTCATTCCAGGACCAGTCACAGGGAAAAGGGCTTGGACTTGTTGTGTTTGAAATTAGAGGGCGGAACTAGGAACAATGAGAAGTTGCAGAAAGGCACCTTATAAAGTCAAAAATAAATAAACCTAACAAGAGATAAGGTAAATGCCACAAACTGAATGGTATCTCATCTGAATGACCAGGCCAAGACTCTTAAAAGAGAAAATGAGCTTCCCTCCTTTCTTTGAAGAAAAGGGTTTTGGGGATGAATAAGGGCAGCAACACTCCACTCATTGTCAGAACCACATTTTCCTGAGAAGAAAAGAGAAGGGACTGGTCAATAAGATATTGGTTATATGAAACAGAAAGCTATGGATCTTGTTATCCTCTCCTGATCCAGCGCTCCATCCTAGGTCACCACACTAGTGTTTCATTAAACTCACACTTTCCAAAGCTCCCTCAATACTACATACCCTGTTCCTCAACTTATCTCACTTATCACACCTGGAATCTAGTGCTATCATCTTAATCCCTCCCTGTATTCACTTCCCTCTGAATTTCAGGTAGCATTTAATTACTTCTTCAGTAACCCTCTTTTGAACTAAAGTGCCTTCAAACCCAACTGTAATGGCACAGGAGCATTATAAAAAATATGAGTAATGATTAAAAAAAAGAAGTGGACCAACCCAATAACCTATTCAGGAAACCAGACAATCTATTCATTCAACAGATCTAGAGAAAGACCCCAGCATGTTGGGTGTCCCAATTATAGAGAATTTAGGATAGATCTTGGATAAGAAAGGACTTTTCATCTTTAATATTGTCCTAATTGTCCTAGATCTATTAAAATAAATTTCATCTGTTTAACCTGTTGAAATTAATTTCCTTTAGCACACTAGAAATTCACTTTTCTCTCCTTATATCTCCTAACAAAGAAACATGCTATTGAATTGTATTTTTAAATTTGTTACTGTACAAAAAGATATTAGCAGATAACAAAAGTCTCTCTACTGGCCAGACCCTACTCAAGCAACAAGATTTAGAATCCTAATTTAAACTTTTTCCTACTACATAGTACTAGTTTTCCAGATTATTTCCCTTGTTTTCAATGTAAATTTACTAATGGGAAGTCCTCTTCACATGGAAACTCCTGACTATACACTATAGTTTGCAAAAGCCAACCTCCTGCTGCCAATTTCTGTCATGCAGAACTACCCCCCCCCAATCCCTTTTCCTCTTCTTATTCTCAGCAGTATCTATTTAATCTCTAACCTTGCTTTACCCAGCTCCTATTTTCTACTACCTACCTAGTAATCATCTTAAACCACAACATACATTTTTTTAACTTTACCAGAAACCACCACTCCACACCTACAAGATCCAAGCTCTGAGATTCTCCCATTGATTTCCAATTTGTCCTTCCACCTTTTCCTCCCAAATTTGCTCTTTGAAAAAACAAAAAACAAATTTGCTCTTTGCCTTCAATGTAAACTTTAGTCTTTCAGTCCCTACTTCTTCCAGCCCATGTCTTACCTAGAAGGCTCCAGAGTTGGGCTCTGGAATGCTAAATGCTCTACCTTTGAATCCCTGGCTCCTGCTCTTCCCCATCTTCCTTCTTTCATTTTCTCCCTTCTAAAACTACAAAACGAGTCTCCTGGCCATCTATTTCCCCAGTTTCTATTCCCAAATAACTTAGAAATTCTACAAGTCCCAGGTTCAGGCCCTTCCTAGGCTCAGTCACACATCAGACATTTCTAATTGGATGTCCTGAAAACGTCTCAAATTCATTATGTCCCAACATAGCCCATCATCTTTCTCTCAACACTTACCCTTATTAAAACTTATCAGTTTCTGCAGAGGGCACTACTGTCCTAGTCATTCTGGCTGATATCTTTAGGGTCATTTTAAATTCAGGTAAATGCCAAATGTTATCATTTCTCCCTCTATGGCATCTCCTTTCTCATGTATATCTCCACTTACACAGCCAAATTCCAAATTTGGATCTTCATCCCTTCGACTGGACTATCTATGGAAATAGGCTCTTAGTCTCCCTGCTTCAAGGAACTCTTCTCTAATCCATCTTCTAGAGACTCCCCAAAGTGCAGGTCTAACACTTTATGCCTCTATTTAATCAATTCCAAAACCCACAATTATCAACAGAGCAGATATAAACTCATCTCTTTGTCATTTAAAGCCTGCACAACTTAATCCCAAGCTACCTTTTCAGGTTTGGGACTGTTGTCCCTTTATACACACTATAGTTTAGTTAAACTGATATTTTTATTCTTCCTCAAAAGTGCTCCTGTGTCTGTATTCATGCATCGAGCTGTCCTTCAAGCCTGAAACTTACTCCCTCTTCCCTACTTCTGTCTCTTCAGACTTTGTAGTTTCTTCAAGTCTCAGCTAAAACACTACCTGTTAAGGGCCATGCCTAAGTGTGAAATCCAGAAAGCCTGCAAAGGGTTAAAGGGGACTGTACCATTAAGGGGAGAGCTAGTTCTCCAAAACTGAATCATAACACTCCTGAAGGAACTGAAAATCAGCCTTTATTGATGCAGATGTTCCTTTGAATTGGGAATGAAATAAATCAGAGGCAAGAGGGAAGAGGAGGGAGGTATGAGAACGCAATTGCCTCTCAGTCTCCTTGTGTCGTTATCATCCTCTCACATGAAGGGATCTCTATTTTGCTGGTCAAAGTAGATCCCCAGCAGCCACTAGCAGGTGACTCCCGTAATAACTACCTTCATCATGAAGTACGTTTACACCTTTTACATATATATCACTTTACTTACTAATTCTTTCTCCAAATAGACTAAGTTCGGAGAAGGCAGAGACCAGTTCACTTGTCTCAAGCAATCCTAGAACCTATTCAGTACTCAGTGTAGGTGTGCATATAAAACAAGTACTTAACTGCTTGCTGATTACTAAAATATTAGTATATTTCAAGCTATCTAACCTCAACTGTGTCCTCACAGCTTCACAGAAATCCTCCTACTGTATTCAGTCTTGATTAACTCCCTACCAAAGTGTCCAGCGCTATTCCAAGATGATTCTCTTCCTCAAGAACATGCATGACCAGAAAAGGAGATGAGCATGTCAAGTAGAAGAGTGAATGGTAGAATGCCCAAGTGCTGCTCGGGCATCCAAAAAAACATTTGGAAGAAAACTAGGACTTTGAAACAGGTAAGGGAAAGAGATCCTCACCAGGAGGATGAAGGAACTATAAAATAACCCAGTTATCACTGGAGGCTCTGGGCCAAAAAGAAGAAAGAAAAGCAGTGAGGAACCAGAATGGTTTTCCAGGGACCAGCAAAAGTTGCTGATTCTACAGAAGTCTTCTTACAATTCTTAGATTTATAAGTACAGTCTCGATGACAACTTGCTGAGCAGCCTTATCCAAAAAGGACTGGATCTTGAATGTTGTTTCAACAAAATTTATGACTCAAATTTTCAAATTCATTTGAATCATTCAAATTCATAAAATTTCGAATTCAAATTCATTTAGGCTCTGAATAGAGAATATACTTTGGAATTAAAATGTGGTCCAGACAATGAATCAATCACCTTTTTATTCATTAAGGCTAGATAAGATTGAATCATGTTATCAAAATATGAAAATAGACTGCAGAAACTAAGTAGCACATTAAAAAAAAAAGTCCTTCATAATAGCCATTTACAAATGTTACTAAATGTTACTAAAGCAACTATTACTTTCATAAGAAATACTACTGGTTCATTGATCTTTCTTCTATTAATGTTTCTAAAGGGCAAAAACAGACTAGAAAAGTCAATACTGAAAAGCTTACTTCTAATTTTTAGAAATTTACTCTGTACAAGCTAGTAAAATTTATGTTATTAAGTGACAAAAAATACAGCCTAATGGGGAAGACAAAAGGGAAATGACAGAAAAAGAATAAACTGGAGATAATCAAGAGGGAAAGTACACTAGCATTTAGTGGGATGAGATTTGAGCAGGAATTTAAAGTAAGCCAGGAGGTAGGAAGAGCTCCAGGCATGACAGTCAGCCAGTGACAGGGGATGGCTTATTTGGGGCAGGAAACATTAAGAAGACCAGTGTCATTCAACAGAATATGTGGCAGGTATAACAAGACTGGAAAGACAGAAAAATGGCCCAGATTCTAAAGGGTCAAGTAGATGATTTTATATTTGATTTTAGAGAGACTGGGCAATGTGGTCAGACTAGCAAGTTAGGAAGATCACTTTGGTAGCTGAGTAGCAGATGGACTGGGCTGGGAAAGGCTTCTTGAAGCAGGTCTAATGTCCCCATTGTACACAGATGAAATATAAACTCCAGAAACAAAGGCCTGCATTAGGCTAGTGGCTATGTCAGAGGAGACATACAGGGTGAAAAAATAATTTACATTATAAATGTAAACAAATGTAAAATATAAAATATAGGAGAAATATGTAAAATATAAAGACTTGTTTAAAATAATTACAATTATATCATGTAATTATAAACAAATATTAATCTGTGCCCATGCAGATCAGATCCCTCAGTAAATTTAACAGCACTTTATATTCTTAGAACAAGATTTCTTAAAATAGAATCTGATAGTTTCTTCTAAAAATATATTTTTGGATAACTATTTCAATGCAATTGATTTCCTTGTAATCTTATTTTGTTTCATGCATTGAAACATTTTTTCTTTGAAGGGGTCCACAGGCTTCAGACTGCCAAATGAGTCCTTTGGTAACACTGAAAGAATGGGTAAGTGATTTGCACAGATTTACATAGCTAGTATGGAAAAGGCTTTTTCTTGAGCCCCAGAAATCCACTGGCAATTAATGAAGAAACAGAATAGAAAAAGCAGTTCCAGCTCTCAGGAGCTCACAACCTAATGGAGGAAACCACAATAAAACAGATGGTTTTATATAGCACCTACCATGTACCAGGAGAAGTTATCATTTGATTCTTACAGCAACCCTGGAAGTTGTTATTATTATCATCCCCATTTTACAGTTGGGGAAACTAAGGCAGAAGTTTGTCTCTTGCTCATGGTCACACAGCTAGTGACTAAGGACAAATTTGAATTCAGGTTTTGACTCCAGTCCTGGCTCTCAAGAACCATTTAACATGCGAATAGCTAAGTTCAAACAAAATATATGCAGGATAAATTGGAAATAATTATCAGAAGGAAGGTATTAAGATTAAGAGAGACAGGAAAAGACTGACTGACTGCATCAGGTCCCCTTGCAATGCTCTCCCTTATTTTTCCCTTCTGGCTTCTTTAGCATTTAGCCATTCATCATTCTGTCTTAATTCTGGTTCTCTCGCAACTTTTTCCTATTTATCCCATAAATACCTTGTCTGCACTTAGGTTTGCGTGTGGTCCCACCAAATTAGATTGTGAGCTCTAGGTTTCTGCAACCCCAGAACTTAGCAGTAGCATTCTGTCTGGCCCATCACAGCAGGCCTTTATTAAATGTGCCCTGACTGAAAAGATGGGATTTTGGCTGTAAACCTGATGGAAGTGGAAATCGTATAAGCAGCTAGGTGAAGTAGTGGATAGGTAGGCCTTGGAATCCTGTCTCAGATGATTCCTAGCTATGTGGAGCAAATCATTTAAATGTTGTCTGCCTCAGTGCTCACATGTGTAAAGTGAGAATAATAGCTCTTACCTCCCAAGGTTGTAGACAAAATTAAATGACATACTATCCGTAAAGGACACACAAAAGAGCTACATAAATGCGAGCCAATATAAGATAGAATCACAATGGCCTCTACCCCCCAAGGTTATTGGGAAGATAAAACGAGGTAAGGGTCAAGTGCTCATACCACGGCCTGGCACACATAGGTGCTACACAGAGGTGCCAATAAATAATCCCATACCTCCCAGGGGTGTTGAAAGGATCCAAAGATGTGTTTATAAAGCGCTGGCTAATAATTGCAGTAGTCTTATTACTATTACAGACAAAGTGGTGGGTTTGAAGTCGGGGCTACACTTTCCACTACGCTGACTCTTGTGACCCAGGTTCTGTCGGGGAAATCTATACGTTCTAGGAGCCGTCCGTGTTTGGGGAGTTCCCTGGAGATCCCAGCTATTCGAGGCTGGACCAGTACAGAACACCAAGCGCCCCAATTCCAAGTCACGTCCCCGCCAATACCCACGTGCGGAAGAGTTCCTGGAACATTTAAAGAGACAACGCACTCTCCCGGAAGCTCCTCAGCGTCCGCGCGCACGCACGTGGTTCGGCGCCCGGCGCTACAACCCCAAGAGGAGAGTTCCCCCCCAAAGGCCTCGCTTTTGAGTTCTCCCACTATCTCCCAAAACCATGACCTCCGCACAAGAATAGGCATTCGGGAGCCTTCCCACTCCCCGAGGGTGCAATCAGGCCCCGCCAGGCAGGCAGAGAACTCCGGGAACAGCGCGGCCCCGCACTGCGGGAGAGCTAAGGGAAGCGGGTGTAGGGAGGGGGCGTGGCCAAGCGGCACCGGAGGGAAACCATGTGGAGATTTGACCTTCCCGAAGGCGCAGAGGCCCTAACCGGGATTAAGACGCCAGCAGGATCGCCTGCGCCAAGTACCGGAAACTGAAGATGCCAACATTACTCCAGGCCTTACCCTCAGCTCGAGCCCCGGAGTCCCGGGGGGGGGGATTTCGAGAACCCAGCAGAAGGGAACGATCTCCCCCCGAACTCACCTAATAAGGGGTCTGGGACGCACTAGGCTGGCGGTGGCAGTTCGCGGGAGGCCCGCCCTACCCGTGAGGTGGCGCAGGGGGAGCGGGAAGAGCGGGGCAAACCTGGCCCCCTCACGGAGGAGCCAGCGAGCCGGTCTCAGTAGAGCTGCCATGTCTCAGTCCCCCGGTAACTCACTCCTGCAGGTTCGCCAAGGACGGGAGGAACACGTGACCAAAAGGGAGCCGGCGCGGCCGAAACCAAGTTCGTACCCGGCGGGGTGGGATGGGGTGGGGTGAAGTGGGAAGGACGAGGAGGAGGCGAGGCTACGGATGGATGGAGTGGAGACTAGGGTAGGGGGGACGCAGAAATCTTTTTTTCCCGATGACTCTACCTGCTCCTGTTGTGTGCCTGGGATTCTGTTGCAGAACTCATTTTGGTCAGCTGTGACCTCCCTCTCCCCCAGGGGCGTGTAGATGGTATAGTCGGAAGGGGTTGGCTCTTTCGAAGTGGCTGATGGGACCAAACGGCCTCTAAACGCTGGGAAAGCTGGGGTTGCCCTGCTATGAGGGCCCCCCAGAGTGAGAGACTTCCTGTCCGTCTCCCCTTCTTCAGCCAAAGTAATTAGAAGGCATTGTAAACTTTGAGGGTGCCGCGTCGTGTGGATGCCACTTAGTTCCGAGTCTGCCGCAGCCACACATTTCCAGTCTTCCCTTGGGTAAAGTGAAGCCTGTGACCCTCAAGGGGGTTTCGAATGACCTTGTGCAAGTCCCTCATCTAGCACAGAAGTCCTATCGAGGAAACTGAGGTTCAGGAATTTAAACTCATTCAAGCAGCCTGAGCTAAAGGGAGGAGTTGTGAACTCCAACTGCAGCCCTCTGCATTGTTCTCCCGTCTAGTCTTTATACAGCACTCTGTGCTAGCTGGTACCTACAGAGCCAGGCAAAAAAAAACACCCTGCCCACAAACAATCTAGAATATGTGCAGTGCTTGCCTCCCCTTTTATGAAAGATGTGTGTGTGGTGTGTATTATATATTATAACATATATTTACGTAATATATACATATATATGTATTATATATATATAATATGCATGCATGTGTTCATAATTCACCTCAATGGAAGGACTGACAGGAGGGAGAGCATTTGGAACTCAGTTTTTTAAATAAGCAAATGAAATTTTTTAAAAGTTGAAGGACTTGAGAGTAGTAGAGCTTTTTACCAAGCTCTGAAGTGTAACTATCTACCGGCTAGTTCAGCTGAAACAAGTCGTGAGCCCTAGGGCTAGCTTTTGGCCCACTCTCAACCCCATTTAGGAATTTTCACTGCCAAGGCTGTATGGGGATTCTGAGTTGGGAAAAATTGAGAGAACTGCTGATAAGGGATGCCAGGCCTAGCTGTGCCCTGGATGAAAAGGAACCAATACATCTGGTGAGTGCAGAAGCAGAGGGGTAGGGGCAATTCTGACTGTAGGCACTTGCTGGAGGGTGGAGCTTTTGGCTTTGTGTAGAGAACTTCCAGGAAGCTGGAAACTTTGGTAACAGGAATGTCCCCCTCCTCCTAAGATTAAGTGCATTTAAACTTGAAATCATGAGAAAACATAAGGTCCTGGCACAATTACTGGGGCATTGTGAACTTTAAATAAAATTGAGTCCCTAAAAACTAACAACATGCTTCAGAGAGATTATAGAAAACAGAAACCAGGGTTGGTTACAGAACAATACTTTTCATAGTAATATTGTTTTAAGATTATTTATCTTAAACAACGTGGTTTCTCTCATTAAATAGCTCTGTTAAATTATCAGCAGCCCTGTCTCCTAGCCATTTGTGTTTTTCTGGGCACGTCATTTTTGAGTTTCAGGCTAAAGGTAGAAGAACTGAAGAACCTGAGATTCCCCATATCCCAAGACTAGAGATAATTATACTAATAATTTGCTACAATTTTTTTTTAAAATGAGCAGGCAAAGGAGAAAGAACTTAACCGTAGCAGGTTATTATGGAAATGGGGAAAACCACTAGTCACCTTCAGAGGATACTGAAGTTAAAAAAAAAAGAAAAGAAAAGAAAAAAGCCCCTTTGTACCCCAGAATAACATCAGATAGTCACCTGTACAAAAGGAATTCATAGAAGAACTCTTAAAAAAAAATTCTTAAAATCAAATGAGAGAGATTGAGGAAAGAATTTTTTTAAATAAAAATAATCTAAGAAAAACAAGTTTATGAAAAAGTCAACCAACTAAAAATGGAGATCCAAAATCTTAAGAGAATGACTTTGAAAACTAGAATTGGGCAAGTGATGGGATCCTTTGGAAACTAGATCTTTATGGAGTCTGAATTGCAGTCTGTAAATTGAGCTACTCCTTGAGACAAGTATGGAGGAGCACTGAAATGATTATTTAGGCAAACCTTTTGATTAGGTGTTTAGTTATCCTGAGTAGGCCTTTATTGCTGTAGACCCTAGCTGAATTCCTTAATTCAACTCCTTGCTTTGACAAACTCTATAAATTACTGTATCCAATCAGAAGGCCAAATTTTATATCAACCCCTGAGGTTTTATCTCTCCTATGAAGGAATCTACCTAAACCTCAATGGCATAATCCCCCTGTGTGTTCATTAGGAACCACAGATCTTATGGCAGCAAGTTTATTAAGAATTGGTCTGCCTGAAGACATCTTCTCCCTGGGAACTTAGAATGTGTCTTTCATCTTGTAAATACCTAACTCCCCTTTGGAACTTAGAAGACTAGTTAATGGCATAATACTTTGCCTCTTGATTTGAAAATGGTCTAAGCCTACAAATTCTTTTAAGACACCTCATGACATGAACCCCAAATCCTAATATACTTTTGGGGTTAAGTCCCTTCTCCCCAACGTTTGGTAGAATATGTGGGACCCAATATTTTTTTTTGGTTCAGTGCTGCATCCTATAACCCATCAATGGGAAATCAGTAAAGTTATGATACCAAGAAATAATAAAATATAAATGGAAAAAAATAGAATGTGAGACATAACAAGGTAGCTGGAAAAAACACAATTGCACCATCTGAAAGCTATGACCAAAAAAAGAACTTTGATACAATTTTCCAAGAAATAACTTTTTTAAAGTCCTGAAGTGATAGAATAAGAGAGGAAAGTAGAAATAGAAAAAAATCCATTGATCACCATCTAAAAGAGATCCTATAAGGAAAATTTGTAAGAACAACATAGCCAAACTCCCAATCAAGGAGAAAAGGGAAAAAAAAAAAATTAAAGTTGTAGCAGCAGCTACGTTAAAAGATCTTGGAACACTATATATTGAAGAGCAAAAGACTTGGAGTTGCAGCCGAAAATATTATACCCAGCAAAATTAAATATAATCCTGAATGAAAAAGGAAATGATATTTCATGAAATGTATATATTTAGAAGGATATAAACATCATCTAAATTCAGAAAAAAAATAAGAGTAGGAGAATAAGGAAAGGAGAGAATGTAGATTAAATGGAATGGAATAAAAAGGGAGGGAAATGGTGAGGGGAAATGATCCTTTTAAGAGGGGTAGCTTAAGTAATAGGTAAGACAGTAGCTGCTCTTGTAGCCTTATTGGAGGGGATAAGGTGGAAAAAAGAATAAAAAGTGCACAATAAAGAACAAAAAATCTACAAGAAGGGAAAAGATAGACAGTATGAAGATGTGTAGTATTTATCATATTTTGAATCCTCTCATGTTCTGTTGTACACATGGCAATTGTTTTCTATTTTTTGTATTTTAAGTTTAAAATTAATTTTTTTAAAAAGTGAAAATGATGTGAAAGCCAAATGATATTAATAAAAGTTTACCCTGAACCACAAAACAAAGTGGTGTTAGATTTTTCCTAATGGAAGAATATGAATAGGGGGCCATATATTTGAGATGATGGGAAAGTTTTCAGGACTACCTTCTTTAATAAGTCCCCAGATTCTCCCAGAGTGTTTCATATAGCATTTCTTTTCTTTCCTCCCTTTTCTTATCCCCCCACCTTCCTCAATATCTTGGAATAATCATTCAGGAAAGGGCAGAGTGCAGAATCCTACAAGGAGTGTAATTTACACTCTCCCTCTGTATGCTTTTAATGAACAAGTAAATAGCTGCGGCTCCTCTTAAGTGGACAGAGAACTGGTTCTCAGTGCCAGAATAAACTTTTTTGTGCCCTGGACCGGACTTGTATGTAGAGAGCCATTGAGCATAGACAGGTCATGGGTTCATCAGAGCACCCTGATTTCCATGGCGTATTTTGGGGAACAGATCTGAAGGAAATGGCATCATGACCTCATAGGAGCTGAAAATAGTGTGGACATTTAAAGTCCACCTCTGTTGTGTTTAGGGCCAAATGGAAACTCTTGGGATTGGCCTGAGTAATTCTGTGAATTTAACACCAAATTATTCTAGTCTGGGAAAAGTACAACTATTTCCTCCATAGTAATAGAAATTAAAAGGCTGAAATAGTGTTGTATATCAGCTTCCCTTACAATAATCCTCCAATGAGGACTTGTCAGTTTTAAAGAATGTTACTATCCCAATTGCTGATACCGTGGAGCAGATCAACCTTGTTAATGCCTTTTTTTTTTTCTATTTATGTGGCTGATGCTAATTAAAAGCAATTTGCTTTCACTTGAGAAGGAATCCAGTATGACTTCACAGCCCTTTTCCTGGGCTGCCTACTTCAACTCTCCCTTGCTATTGCAGTGATAGGCAGGAACCAGAAAGAAGCCCCACTTTCTGAGGGCATTTATGTCCACTATTATATCAGAGATGTTGACCAGACCAGATAGAGCTACAGGGCAGAAACTCCAGACCAGAAAGTGGTCTATATGAAGGCCAAGAGACAGGACATCAACCTTAAGAAAATCTAGAATGCAGCCTGTTCAGGCAAGTTTTAGGGAACATAGTAGATGGAGAGGTGATTCACATAATGGTCCATCACAAGCTAGTTATGTTCAGCACTGCAGCAGGCGCTGACAGTGGACAGCAGTCGCAGGGGTTCTGTAGGGTGGGCAGTGCTGCAGGAATTGGCATCTGCAGCAGGAACTGCGGGAAGTGTCAGGGGTACTGGCGATTGCTGACTAGCATTGCTGTCAGTATTCATGAATAGGTAATGACTTCCTCTGGAAATCACTAGTCCTAGCTCTGTCACCCTCTTTTGCTAGTGTTAGGGGTAGGCCCCCCTTTTTTCTTCATAGAGATCATTTTGTGCGATTCACTGACAGCACATGTTGGCAATAAAAGTGTATACAATTGGAGCTGGGAGCAGCTACGTGGTGCAGTGGACAGAACACCAGCCAGTCAGATAAGAAGTCAAATATAGCCTTAGACACTAGTGTTACCCTGGGTCAGTTACTTAACTTTAATTGCCTTAAAAAAAAAAAAAATAGAGCTCAGCAGTCATCTATCTGGCAAAAGGGTTGTATAATAGAGTGGACTCCAGGGATAGTTCTTGGAGTCAGGAAGACCTGACTTTGTATCCTACCTTAGACTTACTAGTCTTACTATTAGTAGTAGTAAGTAGTAGACTTACTACTTACTAGCTATTGTGGAGATTATAATTGTCCAATATGCAAGAAAAACTATTGAGAGCTCTGAGTTAATGTCATTTTATTAAAGAGTCCATGGCCCCCTCTAATGAGGTGAATCTCAGATCTTCCTCACAGTTTGATATGTCCCTGATACCTAGGACTTTGTTTTTTATAGGGTTTTATACCCAAATGATGAGATCCTGAATGATATATTGGAATTGATCTTGGAATTGATCCCTGAGGCAAACAAGAAGGCTCTGATAGAAATCAGTTTAGCTCCATGGTCCCATCCTCTGGGGAGGTTGTCCAGTCTGAAATCCAAGTTATGTCAAATCCCTGAGAGAGACCCTCTGTAGAGGTCTCTTGCAGGCTCACCTTGCTGTGCCCTGTCAGAAATCCTAGTCATGGAGGCAGCTATGTGGTGGTGCAGTGGCTAAAGCACCAGCCCTGAAGTGAGGAGGACCTGAGTTCAATTCTGGTCTCAGACACTTAACCCCAATTGCCTCAGCAAAAAAGCAAAAAAAAAAAAAAAAAGAAAGAAAGGGAAAAAAAAAGAAATCCTAGTCATATTCTTGAGATTAAATTTTCCCTATAAAATCTACTTATGGACCATCATCCCATGGCTGCTACCCTCCTTTGGGTCAGTCTGCCATAGTACTTTGGTGTCTGTTTCTTTATCCCTCCCTTATGCCATATGGTATTTCCCCTAACTTCACTATATTTCCCAACCCCACTTCTCCTCCTTACAGCTAACTAACTCTTTTGGGGTGCTGAGTCCCTTTCAGGATTTAGCCTGCCAGCTAAGAATATGCCCCAACCTCATGTTTCCTTTCCACTGGGTAATTGTGACTGCCACTGAGGAACTTGCCTTTCACATACTCTCCCAACTCTTATTTCATATTTATCATTCCTGGTGTCTATAGTATCCCTTCATTTTGTCTGTAAATTATTTCCCTAAATAAATCTACCTTTTGCCAAAGAGAATGGCCATTGTGAATTTTTCACATGACCAAACCTCAGCTTTTGGTACCTACCATCATTTGGTGTCCACATCACCCACATCACTTTGGTGTTGAACCGGAATTATAAATATGCAAAAGAAGCATGGTATAATGCAGGATCTCATTGGTCGATAGACCTTGCTCTTGAGGACCCCCACCGCCCAAAAAAAAAGATCAGTAGGAGGTCACAAGTTGGATGAAACACAGGGTATCTCCACTAAGTTATCATAAGATGATCATAAGATGGAATCTGCTTATGTTAAACAAGAGAGAATGGTCCAAAGTACAAAAATAAGTTAGAGGACTTTCCAAAGAATCAAGGCATTCCCCTCCCCCCACCATGCAAGTGAATTTTAAGTGAAACAGGATGAAGATTTCTTTGAGAGAGAGATTTTATTTATGTGGTTGAGCAAGAGAACTTCATAACTGACAATAAGTATTACATTAAAATTTGAAACTCATTATAAGAACCTTATCTAATTATCCTTATAGGATTTATGTAGAATATCAAGCTGATTAATACTGATTGAATAGGGTAGGGGTCCAATGAATCATTTCTCACATTATCTTTCCAAGTCTCAGTTTCCTCATCTGTAAAATGAGGGGATTGGACTTGATTGCCAGCTTTTTTTTTAGCTCTAATACAAGGCCTGACTTAGATTGGTCTCCCAGTAGTTTAATTCTGATAGTAGAACAAAATGAAATGTTTTTAGGTCATTCAATACTCACTGAAAGCCACAGCATAGAAATGATATCCCTTCTGCTCCATAAGGAAATCTATCTGGTCAGAAGGACTGGTGACTCTCAGTGAAGGGATAGTCTTTTCTAGGTAGATCTTTTTTATGCCTTCAGGTGACCAAGAAACATATTCATCATGCTTTCCAACTGCTACAAGGCTTAAGCCATACCCTTTGAACCAATAGTCTTAGAGTCAGAGAAAGAACAAGCCAAGCCTATGGGTGAAGGGAGGGGGAGAGAATCTAGATAGATTAGATAGATAGATAGATGGATGGATGGATGGATAGACAGAGAAGATATATATATATACATATTGACACTATCACTTGTTCCACACATAACGTTTATGGACCTTTCAGCACTCTTCAGAAATATCAAAAGCCTTTTGATGTACTGAACCACAAGGTTGATATGTTTACAAGAGTGGCAGTTTAGAGAATAATTCTATTACCTCTCAAGATATGGGGGCCCTGAAGCCATGCTGCCATGTTGTGGTGGATAAATCCCCCTAACTACAGGCAGGGTAGCTACCTTTGTTCAGTGAGTCTGCTAATACCAATAAGAAAGATCACCAGCTTCTGAAAGACCAGAAAGACATGATCCTGAAATAACTACTTTGTCATATACCTGCCTACTAGAATCAGGTGTCCCTCCTCACAGAAAGCCATATCAGTACCAACCCTAGTAAGGAGAGTGCTAGCCAGTTTAGCACTTTTTAATGCAGATTCTAGGAAGAGTTACCTAATACATAATACTAGCCAATCCTCTTGAGGATTCTCTTAGTCCAGCCCCTGCATGGGAAGATCCCCAAATCCCTGCCCTTGAGGGCTCCATAGATACTAGGAAAAAAATTAAGGTTCTCACCTAAATACTCTCCTTTCCTGTGAGATCTATCAAACAGCTACTCAGAAAAAAAGAGTTTCCATCAAATTAAAAAAAACCTCAAATCCTTATGCAGGGTTTATGGAAGGACAAATGCCCAGGAAAAGAAGACCTGATTGAATTGCTAACAGTCTGCTCCAGGAGAGATTGCCCATATTCATGTTTCACAAAAGTATTAATTCATGCCGTAATATGACTTCTATCATGGATCCCGGCTTAAGAATAAGACATTTTGTTTTGTTACCATTTGGTATATATATCATTAAAATTTAGCACTTGATGAAAATTTTACAAATTAAAATTTTCTAACTTCAAACCTTAGAAAACCCTTGTTCTAATATACTTGGATTACAATATCACACTTTGCCAGTAGGTGCTGCCATCTAACACATGATAAATTTCAGCTTGGAAATCCCTGTGGGTAGGGAAATGAGTTAGTTCTCTCTGTTAATTAGTTCTTTATGTTTTCAATTCCACTGATCAGATTTTACTTAGAATCAAAACCCTAAAAAAATCTATACCTTTTCTGGAATAGATAATCAAAATTCTCTCTAGGCTTGTTCCTGGCTTCCATCTTCCACACTGTTAAAAATCCCCTCTGTGGTTCTCCTTTGGCTCCCCCTCTAAATTCTCCATATTCATAAATGATTAGCAGATTCTCACAAACTTTGACCAGTAGTGAAGATAATTGTGTTACGCAATAATGTCATTATTTGTGGCACTTATTTTTGTGTGCTATTGAATTTACTCACAATGAGTAGGTTTTTGTGGAGTTACCTTTTATGGATATCTCTGACAGGAAATTAAGGATTTAGAATAGTGAAACTTGTAGCTAGGAATTACATTTCCTTGGACCCGAAGAGTCAAAATCAGAGAGTTGATTTAATTTTATTTTTTAAAGCTTTTTATTTTCAACATTCACCCTTACAAAACCTTGCGTTTCAAATTTTTTCTCCCTCTCTTCCTCCCATCCCCCTTTAGACAGCAAGTAATCCAATATATATTACACATGCAATTCTTCTATACTTATTTCCATAATTATCATGCTGTACAAGAAAAATCAGATCAAAAAGGGGAAAAAAAGGAGAAATAAAACAAAAAGCAAGCAAACAATAGCAAAAGTGAAAATATTGTGTGGTGATCTGCGCACTCAGTCCCTATAGTCCCAGAGAATTCATTTTAGAAGTAAACAATCTTCCTTTCTGCCATTGACTACTTCTGAGATCTCTGAATTGTCACTGGTTATTTTTTTTTTAAGGTTGGAAAATTGAAGGCATTAGGGATTCACCTTCCTTGCAATCTCAATCTGTTTTCTAAAGGACTAAGTAAAAGGACCAATCATTTGCTGTCATGAGGGCAGAATCCTTTTCCAAGGTTTTTGTATATGATATGTCCTCTGAGATTCTCCAAGCTCTAAGGGACAACACTATAAAGACAATGGATCTTTCTATCCAAGACCAATTCAGGCATCCCAATTAGCTTATGTTGTCATTATTAACATTTTACAGCAAAGGATCTTGCTTTCATTCTGAGACAATGATAGTTGCCATCATCTTACACAAAGGACATTCTCTTTTAAATCAGAATTTTAACAAGATTGTTAGAAATTTATTTTTAACTTCAAGATTACTGAGTGAAAGATTTCCAGCATACATTTCTTTCTTTCTTTTTTTTTTTGCTAGGGCAATTGGGGTTTAAGTGACTTGCCCAGGGTCACACAGCTAGGAAGTGTTAAGTGTCTGAAATCAAATTTGAACTCAGGTCCTCCTGAATTCATGGCTGGTACTCCATCCATTACACCAACTACCTGCCCCTCTAGCATACATTTCAAGGAAGTCAGTTTTTCCTGAGAACTCCCCCTTTTCCCTGAAAACAATTATGTCCTGTCCCAGGAAATTAAAAGATTATAGCTGAGAGTCTACAACAGTTTTTTGTTTTTTGGTTTTTGGTTTCTGGTTTTCCATATTCTCCTTGAAGCCCTCTCCATCAAAACCATAAGAACAAGGGGGAATAGTTGTCTTAAATGTCAGTGTCTTAATTTCTTTGGGTTTTGCATCAAAGCTTTAGTAGATTTTAAACACTGAATTGAATATGTCTGGAGTTTATGGAGGAAACTGATTTAAAGAATCAGTACCTTGTTCAATCTGTGATTTTATTTTTCATGTCCAATTAGTTCATTTATATAATTGCAAGTTAGTCAGAAATATGCTATTTAGGCTCCTTAGATTCTTTCTTTTTTAAAATTTGTACATATATCTCCATGATTCTCATGGCAAAGGAAGGGCCGATTTATTTTAATGTGTTCATTGTTGTAGCACCCTAGAGTAATGTCTATTAAACAAGTTACTTTTTTTTTTATAAGCTAGAAAACTCAAAAGACAATAGAATGGTTTTTTTAATAAAAGAAAAATAAGTGCCAGAATTGAGTGCATGGTCCAATATTTTCCCAATGTTTCAGTGAACACTGGAAGTTTAAGTGTTTCACATAGGGAAGATAATATCTGGATAAACTGATTGAATAGCATCTGCACATAATTGACATTTTAGTATGTAGTACAAACAGCCACTTTGACACAGAAAGAAAAGGGTTGTATTCTTTGTGATGGCCAAAAATAATTTTTTATAAGTATTCTCTGTGAATGTTGGAGGAGATGTGGGAAAACTGGGACACTGATACATTGTTGGTGGAACTGTGAACGGATCCAACCATTCTGGAGAGCAATTTGGAACTATGCCCCAAAAGTTATCAAATTGTGCATACCATTTGACCCAGCAGTGTTTCTATTGGGCTTATATCCCAAAGAGATCTTAAAAGAAGGAAAGGGACCCACATGTACAAGAATGTTTGTGGCAGCCCTTTTTGTAGTGGCTAGAAACTAGAAACTGAATGGATGCCCATCAATTGGAGAATGGCTGAATAAATTATGGTATAAGAATGTTATGGAATATTTTTGTTCTGTAAGAAACAACCAGCAGGACAATTTCAGAGAAGCCTGGAGAGACTTGCATGAGCTGATGCTGAGTGAAATGAGCAGAACCAGGAGATCATTATACAGGGCAACAACAATACTATTTGATGATCAATTCTGATGGACATGGCTCTCTTCAACAATGAAATGTTTCAAACCAGTTCCAATTGTTAGGTAAAGAAAGCCATATACACCCAGAGAGAGGGATATGAGATGTGGACCACAACATAACATTTTCATGCTCTCTATTGATGTTTGCTTGCATTGGGTTTCCTTTCTCAGATTTTTTTTTTCTTGTAGACATGATTTTTCTTGCACAGCAAGATAAGTGTGGAAACATGTATACATATATTCGACTTGTCAAATATTTTAATATAATTAACATGTAGTGGACTTCCTGCCATCTAGGGGAGGGGAGGGGACAAGGGGGGAAAAATTTGTAATGGAAAGCTTTGTAAGGGTCAGTGTTGAAGAACTACCCATACATATGTTTTGCAAATAAAAAGCCTTAATTAAAAAAAAATTAAGTATTCGCTGTGTGACTATGTTTAATTTCTAGAATGTATGGTGTGTTTCTTATATTTCAAAATTACAGGTCATCATTAAGTTCCCTTTAAGTTTGTATATAATAAAAAACAATTTTTAAAGGAATTGAAAGATGTTTAATACACAGCATAATTCATCAGAAAGGATACTGACCTATTATTTTGGAGCCCTGGGTTCTAATCTCAACCTTGTTACTAATTCCTTTTCAATATTAGAACTTACTTTACTTTTCTAGAAACTGAAAACTCACTTTACTTTTCCTCAACTGAAAAATAAGGGATTATAGCAATTGGACATTTCTTCCATCTATGAAATGCTAACAAATATGTTTTGAATGAATTTAATAAAATGAATTTTTATTCTGATTATCTCTTCCCTGCAGACTTGACAATTCTTCCATCAGAACTTCTATATTAATATAAAAATGACAGAATTCTTTCTTTTAAAAATCAGCAAATTTGAAGTAGCTTAGATGTCTAAGAGTAAGTTTATATTGTTAGCATTTTAATACCTCAATACCATCTCTACATTGTACTTCCTATTGTGGTTGTTGTGTTTTTTCAATTATGTTCAATTCTTTATGATCTCATTTGGGGTTTTCTTGGCAGAGATACTGGAGCAGTTTGCCATATTCTTCTCCAGCTCATTTTACAAGTGAGGAAACTGAGGCAAGCAGAGTTAAGCTATTTGCCTAGGGTCAAATAGCTAAGTGTCTGAGGCCATATTTAAACTCAGGAAGATGAATCATTCTGACTTCAGGCCTGACATTCTATCCACTGTGCTACTTAGCTGCCATACTGCCTCCTTAATAATTTAAGCATGGGTTTTCCACTCTAAGTTAGTGGAAGGAGTTCTCCATGAAGACAAAAATAACTTATCCCATTGTAATATAATTTTAAACAACTCAACCCAGTAACTCTTCTATAATTTCAGTTTATTTCTGGAAGAAAATTTTAGTATGTTCTACTTGAACCTTGAAAAGATATATTAAAAAATGTGTTGTAATAATTCCTAAAGATATATTTTGAATATAGGTAAGATTTTCAGTCTTTTGAGGTATGTTTTAAGGGTATGCTTTCTCTAAATGTTAATGAATAGTAATTATTATATTATTTACACTTTAAACTACTGCATATATGATTTTCTTTTGTTTTGTCACATAACTACTCTACTTATCCTTAAAATTTTAAAAGGACCTTAGAAATCACCTGGTTCAACCCCTACTGATTATGCTGTCTGCCATAGGCAACACTGACCTCTTATTCTTCAATCTCCTCAACTCCAATGACTTCCTCCCCAGTTTCCATTTTGCTTATGCCCCAATTTGACCAAAGCTTGTAGCTAACATTTCTTAGAACTGCTCTACCTTCTCCATCTTGAAGTCTAAAACCCTTTCTCACAGTCTCCTCTCCTTCTATTTCTCCCATTTCCTGACTTCTTCCTAACTAACCCTTCCCCACCAAGGCCTCTAGTCCCTCTCCAAATCTTCTAAAATAATGCTTTTGATCATTTCCTAAGCTCAGCACTGCAGAATAGTGACAAAGTAAAATTTCCTCAGTGAAACTGAAGATTCTAAACTATTTCCAAAATATCAACGAAGAGAAAAAGTTTAAAAAAAAAATCTGCCCATTTTAAGCCTTCCTCCGCCCTTCTGCCTCTAATAACAATCATTTGTTTCTGAGGCCACTGAGAGTATTGACTGTATGTCAAAGTCATTTGCCTGAAAAATCAGTTATGAGTTCAGGAAAGACAGTCCTGCAGCTCGGTCACATATAACTGACCAATCAGCAATTTCAACTTTTCTAGGCTAATCTTGAAGCTTTGTTAATGTTGAAAACTTTGTTAGAAGCTATCAGAGCAGTCCCTGGTTTCTACCTTTATAGAAAAAAAATCAACTTCACATTTCATCTCTGCTACAGGACTGTCCTGATGCTGTCATATGGACACTGGTACATGTATCATTGTGTAGCTGTTGTAGTGTCGGAAAATCTATAATTCTAGTGAGTGGAGAGTGCAGATCTAGATGGAGACCTAGAAATACCTGGGGAAGGACTTCAGGCAGCTTTCATATTCCCTGTACTTTGTACAATCCTAGAAGCCACTGGCTGTCAGAGAGTCATCAATAAGCCCCACTGTTTTCATCCTGGGCTATGTTTTCACCTTTTAGCTATAGCTTTTAGCATTTACCACAGAGCTATTGTTAGGAAGGGCAGGTAGGCAAGTGTAGTGGATAGTACAGGTTCTGGAGGCAGAAAGATTCGTTCTCCTAAGTTCAGATCTGGTCTCAGACACTTTCTGGCTGTGTGACCCTGGACATGTTACTTAACCATGTTTCTTAAGTTTCCTCATCTGGAGAAGGAAATGGCAAAGCATTTCATTATCTTTATTATGATCTTGATATGATTGAAAAAATGACTAAACAACAAAACACCTGGATCTGGACCACTCTGTAAAAACAAATGTATACCAAAAGATTCCACAAAATTGTCCCATAAATTTTATAATCAGTGGTAGATTCTGCTTTTCTTCCTCCTTAAATACCCCATTACTCATTATCAACAAATGTCTGTAAGAATACAAAGAAACTATGAGCAGCTACTTGGTGCTGTTCTTGTAGTAGTGCTGATTAAGTTCTGCTAGATAAGGGAGTGAATAGAGCTTAAAGTTCATAAGATCTAAATTTATGTGTGATCTCAGACTCTTATCAGCTGAGTGACCTTTGGCAAGTCACTTAACTTCTGTCTACCTCATTTTCCTCATTTGTAAAATGAAGATACCTCTGGGGATTGTTATGATTAAGGAAATAATGTTTATAAAGGACTTCACACAGTGCCCGATATCTCAGTTTTACTGCTATTCTTCAGACAATTTTTTCCCCTTCCTTTCCCAAGGATACCATTCATTTCTCTCTCATGCATACTATTCATTTCCTTTCTCATTTTTTCTTTTCCCTCTCTTATTTGCCTTTTGAAGTCTTTGTGAGCGTTTCCAAAGAAGCCTCTTTGGGCTTGAGACCAATTCAATCACTCTTTGAGATTTCTACTGTGGACATTCTGTCCTCATCTGAGTTGGTGTTTTGGTCTGCCTTGTCACCATAGTAGATTTCTATGGTCAAGATTCTTTTCTGTTTCTTGCTCATTTTCTTTCCTTTTGGTATTTCCTCTTTTATTTATTTATTTTTTACTTTTATGGTTGAGCTCTGCTTCTGGAGCTTCCTGGGCAGCTCTGAGCTTTGGCTTTGAGCACAGGGGCCCCTTATGTTTGCAGGGATCGCTTTGTCTGCTCTTTTCAGGAAACAGCCTGGTTTCCCAGAGTTTGCCTTCTGAGCTGAAACTGGAAACTGCCCTTCCTCCCCCCCCAGATTTGCTCCTCTTGAGCCTGGACTGAGAGTCTTAGTTGCTGATTTGCTGTAGGTAAGACCCTCTCATCAGCTTTCTCAGAGTTTGCCTGAGCTGGGCTGAACAACCTTTTCATCCCAAGTGAGATTGATCTTTCTTGAAGTTTTTCCAGTCTATCTTGAATTGGAGAGTAGTTTTATAATATCAGACTCTGTTCAGAGGCTTGGTTTCATGTGGTTTTTGAGGGAAACTGGAAGAGCTCAAGCAGCTTCCTGGCTTTACTCTGCCATCTTGGCTCCCTTTACTGCTATTCTATTATTGGTGTGTCAATATTTTTCTATCTGTCTTCATCTACCTTAAAATTGTATTTAAAGTCACAGTATATTTTCAAATATTTAACATTAACACATCTGTCATTTAATTTAATATTGACAAACTTCATTATTTCAGCCAGAGCCTGGGAGTCTAAAATGAGGGTGACCAAATGTTATAGATTAATGAGAATAAGAATCTAGACAATTAAGTCAAAGATTAAGAAGTACACACTCATTAAATATGTTAAAAATTATGGTACACATAAAACCTATATCAGATTGCTTGCTGTTTTGGGGAGGGAGAAGAGAAGGGAGAGAGGAAGAAAAAAAATTTACAATACAACATTTTACAAAAATGAATGTTGAAAGCTATATTTACATATAATTGGAAAAGTAAAATAATATTAAGTTAAAAAACATAGCCATTTTATGACCTATTTTCCTGTAAAAGAGAGAAAAGATTTGAAATGTGAATTGAATGAGATTCAACAATGAAAGCATATAATGATTTAGGTCTTTGTGCCCCTTCAAATATTTCTGCTTGCTTCCCCTGCCTAGAATTCCATAACTTCTCTTCAATTTGCCAGAAGTTTATGCATCCTTCAAAAAGCAGACTACATTTCCTCTCCATGAAATCTTTCCTGATTACATCCAATTGGCACTTCATATATCCTTTGTCTCATGTATATTTGTCAGTGACATTTCTGTCTTTTCTCCACCTTTTCTCAAGCACCTAACTGAATTCTGGACACTTAGTAGGGGATTGCTTCAGCAAAAAATATATATATATATACATATATATATGTGTGTGTATGTATATATATATATATATATATATTACTTTATGAAAGTAAAAGTTAACAAGAGCCAGCAGGCTCTTGCTTCCTCCCCCATTCTCACCCCTCATCTCTTATTCATTTTCTAGGAATGTCCATTTTGGGGCAACATTACTTATCCAGACTGAAAACACTTTCTAATTGCCTATCAATGGAAAATTACAAAACTTGTTTGGAAACCAATTGGTTGAGTTTGTCACCCTTCCAGAAAAAATACGATGGTGCCATTACCAGGGCCCTTAAGATCTGCCTCCTGCTTGAAAACTGTTTAGGTTTGATTGCATTGCATTATTGGACACATCATTACTAGCTTAACCTCTCAAAGGTTTTCAGCTGCTGTTTTATTTAGCTTTACTGATTTCACTTGCCTGCAGCAGCTCCAGGCAGTGATTCCCCCAGTGGCATGAATGAACTGCCCAGCATCACTGCAGAAATACATTATGGCTGAATTTACCCAGAGAGTTTGGAAAGATCTAAGGTCTTTGGAGATAGAGAATGTGTTTTTTCTTTGTTTTAGCTGGCAGTCGGAGCCTCTGGCATTTTAAAGTATGAGTCATTAGTGTCCATCGGGCTGACGTTAATATGTCTGAGTTTCAATCTCAGGACACTTTCCAGTTGTTTCTGCCACAACAATCTCTGCCATCTCAGTGCTTTCTAAGTCCCTTGTGAATACTGGAAGCTTTGCAGTGCCAGCAGGAATCACCACAGACTTCAAACAAACCAGCTGCTACCTGATTTTCTTTCTGTGCAGTAGAGGTTCAAAGTCATCCCTAATGAAACCTTCAAGCAGATTAAAAGGTGGAGCTTCTGTTGGAATGTCCAAAATCAAGCTGAGAGAAATGAGTTTTTAAAGGCAAAGTTTCACCTAAGAAATGAGTTGCTGAACTTCTTATAGATGTGATTGTGGTAGTAATAGAGGAGCAAGAGCAGTCCATAGGACTGCCACTGAATATTGCATATGTCAGATTTTTTTGGGGGGGATGTAATGATCAGTTTTTTTTCCTGATTTTTTTCTTTTTTTCATTTTTCTGTTTTAATCTTTGTCACAAGAAATGATTTCTTGGGAGGGAAAGGAAGGAGGGACATGGGAAATCTAGGTATTGTAAAAACAAATGATATTAATAAAAATCTATCTTGAAGAAAGGAGTCAGTGAAATGATTTGAAACACAGTGTCAAAATATATATAGACAAGTGTTAGAAAATTTTGACATGCTTATAGGATTTTTCCCTCATTTCAAAATTTTGGGATTGATTCAAATAGACTGATAAACTTTGGGTGAGGATATGTTATATTCAGCAATAAAATCTAATGCTACAGGGTAGAGGGAAGAGGAGGAAGAAAGAATCCAGAACAGCCAGAATATAAATTAAAACAAAGCTCTTGATCAATTGGAAATGGTCCAAGAGAGCTAGATGAACTACTAGATGACAGGAATGAATGGATGTGAGGATGGGAATGTTTCAGAGCAACAATGGAAAGAGAGCAGGATTTCTGGCTTTCCTTCATTCATCCAAGAACTGCTTGAATGAGCTTCCTTCAGAGGTGTCCCTAACATCTGCCTAGGTCTTTTTTTTTTTAATGAATTATTCCTGACTGCCCCCAGTTCTAAATGCCACTTAGCATCCTTCCCCCCAGCAATTCAACAGTGACAGCTTCATTAGAAACGGAAAGATATTGTATTGCCCCAAACCAAATCAAAAATCAAAGAGGTTTGGTGGTTCTGGCCAAATTAGACCTTTTATTTAGTCATCAGGAAAACCAGGACACTTAGGGACTGGTATTGTGCCAGGTTAATTATTTAAAAGAAAATGCTTTCGATTGAACTAAGCATTATCTCATCAACATTCAAGACCCATGTTGAAGGTTAGCTGAGAAAATAGCCCAGAGCAAAAGTGGGAAAGATGGAAAAGAATCCCAGAATAAAATGGAGAGTTTCCTTAATTGTTCGATTCAGTCCTTGCTAGTGACTTTTCCTTCTTCACCACTTTGCTGGCATATAAATGCCCTGATTAAAATTTTGCAACAAATCCATGTAATAAGGAGTGACTAATGAAACCCCTTTGATCTTCTGAAATGGGGCACTTCCCATGAAAATCAGGATATGTCCACCTTATACTATATATATGTTTATATATATATATATATATATTTTTTTTTTTTTTCAGTAGGACTAACATCTCTGGTATGAGAGTTTGCCCTTTTCAGAGCTGCTCATTCACCATGTCCAACTGATTCACCCAACTTTCATCTGTGTCTCTAAGAAGTTGTACTATGCACGCAGCAGCCACATCCCAGTAAAACCATCTTAGCAGGTTAGCTAAATTAAATTGAAGGTAACCAACAGGCCTTATAAGTATCAGTGAGTTAGGGAAATGTCTACCCCAAGCACATGAAGATTTTCCTGAATAGGAACAATTTGTTCACAAAGGATAGTTTACCTCTCAAATCTGTGGAGAAGGAAGAAATTTGTGGCCAAAGAAGAACTGGAGTTATTGATTATATTAAGTTAAAAAGGTTTTGTACAAACAAAACCAATGCAGACATGATTAGAAGGGAAGCGATAAATTGGGAAACCATTTTTACATTTAAGGGTTCTGATAAAGGCCTTATTTTTAAAATATGTAGAGAATTGGCTCACATTTATAAGAATTCAAGCTGTTCTCCAGTTGATAAATGGTCAAAAGATATTAACATAATTTTCAGATAAAAAAATTAAAACTATTTCTAGTCATATGAAAAGGTTCTCCAAATTACTATTGATCAGAGAAATGCAAATTAAGATAATTCTGAGGTACCACTACATACCTCCCAGATTGGTTAAGATAACAGGAAAAGATAATGGTGAATGTTGGAGGGGACGTGGGAAAACTGGGACACTAATATATTGTTGGTAAAATTGTGAATGAATACAATCATTCTGGAGAGCAATTTGGAACTATGCTCAAAAAGTTATCAAAGTGTGCATACTCTTTGATCCAGAAGTGTTTCTATTGGGCTTATATCTGAAAGAGATCTTAAAGGAGGGAAAGGGACCCACATGTGCAAAAGTGTTTGTGGGCAGCCCTTTTTGTAGTGGCAAGAAACTGGAAATTGAAAGGATGCCCATCAATTGGAGAATGGCTGAATAAATTATGGTATATGAATGTTATGGAATATTATTGTTCTATAAGAAGTAATCAGCAGGATGATTTCAGAGAGGCCTGGAGAGATTTACATGAACTAATGCTAAGTGATAAGAATAATATATAATATTTGAATCCAGGTCCTCTGACTATAAACTCATTATTCTTTCTGCTGCACCAAGCTATTTCCTTAACAATTGGATTATGACCAGATAGATAACTTTGACTACATTAAGTTAAAAAGTTTTTGTACAAACAAAATCAATGCAGACAAGATTAGGAGGGAAGCAATAAATTGGGAAATCATTTTTACATTTAAGGGTTCTGATAAAGGTCTCATCTCTAAAATATATAGAGAATTGTCTCATATTTATAAAAATTCAAGCCATTCTCCAATCAATAAATGGTCAAAGGATATGAACAGACAATTTTCAGAGGATGAAATTAAAACTATTTATAGTCATATGAAAAGGTGCTCCAAATCACTATTCATCAGAGAAATGCAAATCAAGACAACTCTGAGGTACCACTACACACCTGTCAGATTGGCTAAAATGACAGGAAAAGTTAATGATGAATGTTGGAGGGGATGTGGGAGGGCTGGTACACTGATGCATTGTTGATGGAGCTGTGAACGGATACAGCCATTCTGGAAAGCAATTTGGAGCTATGCTCAAAAAGTTATCAAACTGTGCATACCCTTTGACCCAGCAGCATTTCTATTGGGCTTATATCCCAAAGAAATCATAAAGGAAGGAAAAGGCCCCACATGTGCAAGAATGTTTGTGGCAGCCCTTTTTGTAGTGGCTAGAAACTGGAAATTGAATAGATGCCCTTCAATTGGAGAATGGCTGAATAAATTATGGTATATGAATGTTATGGAATATTATTGTTCTGTAAGAAATGACCAGCAAGATGATTTCAGAGAGGCCTGGAGAGACTTACATGAACTGATGCTGAGTGAAATGAGCAGAACCAGGAGATCATTATACACGGCAACAACAGTACTATATGACGATCAATTCTGATAGACATGGCTCTCTTCAACAATGAAATGTTTCAAACCACCTCCAATTGTTCACTGAAGAAAGCCATATACACCCAGAGAGAGGGATGTGAAATGTGGACCACAACATAACATTCTCATACTCCTTGATTGATGTTTGCTTACATTGTGTTTCCTTTATCTGATATATCGTT
>JAJPUD010000259.1:463821-477117 GCA_023553655.1 Myrmecobius fasciatus
AAAAACAATTGGATTATGGGATAATCTCTTTTTCTACTATCAATTGTTCCACCTCTCACATACACCTAGCTTTGTAAACCTGGTAAATTGCTTAATCTCTAAATACTTTATAAGCTCTCTAAGACTATAAATTGCAGTGAAGTTCCTGTTGTTGTGAAGTTGGTAGGGATTTCTTCATCAATGAAATCACAGATCTAGTCCCTCTCCCTACTGATTTAATTCCACCTCCAGAATTGCTGCTTCAAAATTCTTCCTTCCCCAAGACTCCCACTCACTTCCCCTCTTCCCATAGTGGGTGCAGATTATCTGCTTCCTACCTTTCTGAGAAGTGGCCATCTGATAAGAACTTCTCCAGTTTACCTACTTTAATTAGTGTCTTCATCCATCCTCTCTTCCCCCACTCCTTGCCAGGGCTAACTACTTCACCTGCACCTTTGAGCCCATCTCCTTTAGTTTTGCTGATAACCTTACTCTCACAATAATTTCCTTTTACTCGTGCATCTGTAACCTCTCTGTGTCTACTGATTCCTACAAATATTTACTGTCTTCTTTATCTTAAGAAAAAAAAAACCTTTCTTTTATCCTCATCCTTTCATTCTATCATACTATTTCTTTCCCTTTGTTGTCAAACTTCTAGAAATAGTCATCTAGACTGGATGCTTCTGTTTCTTTACACTCTATTTACTCAACTCTCCAGAGCTTGCTTTAAATGACCAGTATTACACTGAAATTGTTCTTTCCCAGTAACTTCCTATAATCTCTTTGTTACCAAAACCTTGGTGTTTTTTTTTCATCTTTTTAAACTTTATTTATTTTGTTGAGGCAATTGGGGTTAATGACTTCCCCAGGGTCACACAGCCAGGAAATGTTAAGTGTCTGAGACCAGATTTCCTGACTTCAGGGCTGGTGCTCTATCCACTACACCACATAACTGCCCCTCTTTTTTTTTTTAATTTACCAGAACATTTGACAATGTTGACTATTCCTGCCTTCTTGATACCCTCCCAATCTTTTTGTTTCCATGACACTACACTCTCACAGTGATCCTCTACGTCTGATCATTATATGTCTCCTTTGCTGCCTCTTCAACCTCCTGTCCCTTAAATGTGGGTGGTCCTGAAAGTTTAAGCCGAAGTTCTCTTTTCTTCACCCTGTCCCTTTTTGTCTCATCAATCCTCACTTCCTCAAGTATTACCTCAATGTAAATAATTCTCAAATTTGTGTCTCCATTTTGAACTCCCCAGAACTGGTGTTATATTTCCAACCACCTGCTGGATATCTCCATCTCCATGTACCCCAGCATCTCAAAATCAACCTGTCCAAAACTGAACAGGTGATCTTGCCTCAAAAATCTGTCCCATTCCCTTAACTTCTCTTTGGAGGCAGCATAATATTATGGATAAGAAGTTAGAGTCAGATCCTTCCTCTGACATTTGTCATATTATCACCAACCTATCACATACCTATTATAGTATACTTAAAATATATAATTTAACATCTAGGAAACTCAGTTTCCTTATTAACAAATTAAATGATGAAGAACTTCAGTCCCCTATTACTCTTAGGCTCAGCTTACTGTTTTGTCTCATTTTTGTTCCTACCCATTGTCACCTTTTTATTCATTAAAATCTAGAAAGTTATTCACAAATCTCTTCAACCTATTAAGATATGAAATTATGCATTATATTAGCAAAAGTACAGTCAGATATAGGAACTATACCAGTGTAGATACTTAAGAGCATTCAATGCACAAACAAGCCACCTGGTCTTTTCCAAACTCCCTCAAGGATAAAAGTTCATGGCCACTTTGACTTTTTTCTCCTTCTCCAGGTCAATCTAGAGAAGCAGGGAATGTTTGAATATTAACTTGACCATCATCACATGGACATCCAGATAAGCCCCAGTTTGTTAACCAAACACTTGGCTCAACCCAAGTACTCCATAACTTAGAACTAGAGCTGGAAGGGCCCTTTAGTTCAATCTTCTCATTTCTGCTCTCAATACAGAAGGTACAGCTAACCCCAGAGTCCTGAAGAGTTTGTACTGCATTGACTGCAGTTCTTAGCAGGATCAATGAAATCATTTGGTACTGTAATTAAATCAAGCCAAAAAACATTTATTAAACATCTCCTCTGTGTCGGACACAGACACAAAGAAAGATAAATCCGCAAATAGTCTCTGCTCTCAAGGATCCAGTGGCTAACCTTGTCAAGAAGAGAAGAAAAATTTCCATGTCTATAAAACCCTGGTAGCATGTGACAGACACTATGGCCACTGATGTCTTTTTTCTCCCTTTCCCAGTGTTTCTTTGAAGGCTCCACCCACGCACCTCTCAGTTTGGAATCCATAATTATAAACAGGTCAAGAGAAAGGGACAAACCAAGCTAAATGCAGGAGTTTATATTTATTCCTCCAGGTAATCATGAGCTGGTATATCTTCTTTAGGAAGGAGAGACCCGTCCTTTAGCAAAATCACAAGAACAGATGGAAGCGATAAGACACTTGAAGTAGGGAAGTCAATTGGGAAACTGTTGGGACAATTCAGGTAAAAAAGGTGATGGATACCTAAAAGTTGGCAGCTAGTTGGCGCAGTGGGTAGAGTACCAGCCTTGAAGTCAGGAGGACCAGAGTTCAAATCTGATCTCAGATACTTAACACTTCCTAGCTGTGTGATCCTGGGCAAGTCACTTAACCCCAACTGCCTCAGCCAAAAAAACAAAAACAAAAAACAACTAATTTATAAGGAATGAAAAGGGTAGATATATGCTAAGTGGCAGAGTGGACAGAGAGTCAAGAAGACCTGATACTTAGGTGGTGCAGTGGATAGAGCACCAGCCCTGAAGTCAGTTCTACCTGAGTTCAAATCTGGTCTTAGACACTTAACATTCCCTAGCTATATGACCCTAGGCAAGTCACTTAACCCCAATTGCCTCAGCAAAAAGCAAAAAAAAAAAAAAAAAAGGCCTGAAACTTAGTGTGAGACCATGGGCAAGTCACTTAACCCAGTTTGCCTCAGTTTCCTTATCTGGAAAATAAGCTGGAGAAGGAAATAGCAAACTACTTTAGTGTCTTTGCCAAGATACTGCGGAGATAGAAATGACAAGATTTGGAGACTGGCTGGATTTGCAACTTAACTGAAAGGAGGTAGGTTCCTTTCATCTTTTTTTTCTAGTTGGATTTCCCAACTTCTTGCCATCCCCATGACCTTCATCTAAATCATCCCATTTCCCATGCCTAACTTTGGCTTGGATCCCATATTTGGAATTGGATTTTATGTATGGATGGTGTGTCCAGGGCTGGGGGTTACAGGAGGATTGCTTCTCAAGATTTCTTACTCCCAGTGACCAGGTCCGCAACAGTCCAACACAATGGTGGAAGAAAGCATGGCAAGGATACCCTTACAGAATGTTGCCTCAGGAACAGAAGCTATGGAAGAAAAGCTGTCTGCCCACTGTTCCCCTGTGTAGTGTGTCCCTGCCCTATTCGATGCTAACTTTCCTGACTGTGGACCCTACCAGGATCTCCATTCCCACATTTTGCCTACATCCTTAGATATAATTATTCCTTGAACTCATCACAGCATCCTATTTAGTCTCTTGCATTATTGTTTGGACAATGTTCTCTGTATTCAGGGGTGTTCTTTTCCTCTGGGTCTATTAATTGTCCAGGCAGCTAAGAAACACAAACTGCTTGGTCATGAAGTCAAGAAAGTCAGAAAGTTTGCACCTGTGTTCTAATGTGATCTCAAATACTTGGTAGCTGTCTGATCCTTGATAGTCCCCTTACCTCATCAGTCTCAGTTTCCTCAACTGGAAAATGATGTTAACAAAAGCACCTACCTCCCAGGGTTGTCATGAGGATCAAATGAGACATTTGTGAAGTACTTAGCTTAGTATCTGGCACATAATAGGTACCTATTTTCTTCTTTTTTGGCCCCATCACTACCCCTCCTAAACAGGGCAGAGATTTGAGACCATAATCCTTTTGTCCTTTTTTTTTTTTTTTGTGCCTTAGGAATTATCTAGACCAGATTTTTTTTTTTTTGATGAGGAAATTGGGGTTAAGTGACTTGCCCAGGGTCACACAGCTAGGAAGTGTTAAGTGTCTGAGGCCAGATTTGAACTCAGATCCTCCTGACTTCAAGGCTGGTGTTCTACCCACTGTACCAATTAGCTGCTTTTAGATCAGAAATTCTTAACCTTTTGGAGGCTATGGATCTCTGTGGTAATCTAGTATAGCTTATGGACAGGTACTTTCTTAGAATAATATTTCTTTCCTTTTTTTTTTTTTTTTTGCTGAGGCAATTGGGGTTAAGTGACTTGCCCAAGGTCACACAGCCAAGAAGTGTTAAATGTCTGAGGTCAGATTTGAACTCAGGTCCTCCTGACTTCAGGGCTGGTGCTCTATGTTAGCTGCCCCAGAATAATATTTCTAAATACATAACATAAAACACATATAATTTTAAAAGAAAACAAATCAAAATGAAAATGCGTTTTTTCCCCATTCAAACAAATGAACCCCCAGAAAATAGCTCCACAATCCCAGGGGGGTCCATGAACTCCCAGTTGAATACCTCTGGTCTAGAATAACACAGTAATATGCTCTGGGAAGTCTGCTTGATTTTCATTTTCCTTCAATATGATTTCTTTTAGACTCAGTCCAATTCATTTCAGACCTTTGAGTTGACCTGAAAGCTCAGTGAGAATGCTGAACAAACAAATCCAGTTTGTAAACTCCTCTGGGATCCTTGGAAAAGAAGAAATGCTCCTTGGATTTGATCACCTCCCAGCTGGAGCCTACAGGGTTGGGGGCAAAACAAGCCTCTGGGTAATGGCTAGGTGATGATGAATGCTCTCTTTTGTCTTTAGATACTAATAGTTCTAGATTCAAAAATCTTTTCTCTCTTTGACTGGACCCAGATATAATAAAACAAAAAAACTTACAGCATATAATTTGGCGTTTTACTGGTATGTGAGGCTTACAAAAATTTTGCTCTCCCTGACAAGGCTCTGAGAATTCTATCAAAATAAATCTCCAAAGGAAAAAAGCCCTCTTTTTAAGTCTATGAGAAGCCTTTTCAAGAACAAAAATAACACTTAAAACTGATATTTTGTATATATTCTTTTTCACCTCCTCTTTAAAAGAAATTCTGTCCTTTCTGAAAAAAAATAAAATAAAATAAATGGGAAAAAATGTCAGGGAAAAAAATGTCAAATTTCCACCTGCTATAAAGAGAATAGAAATTTTCTCCAACACTTTACACTGAATTTCAAAGATCTTTGAGTACAGTTTAAGCCATAATCAAAGTTCCAAAATTCAGACCCATCATTTTACTTGTCCATTTGTCTTCCTACCACAATAGATTTACCTTATTCTACAACCATTTTCCTACAGGATCTTACAGATACTCCAATGTCCTTATGACTTGGGTCAGGTAGCCACTTTTTTTTTTTTTTTAAGTAGTGACAGATGGTGTTGGTTCTTGTCCTTTGTACCTGAAGAGAGGACCAAAATGACATCACTGTGCCAGGGTCAAGGTACAAGATGCCTGTTTATAGCTGATTAGATCAATACAAGCTTGGAAGACTCTACCATAGGCTGGGCACAGATTAGTCCAAATGACTATTTGGAGTGGGGATATTTCTAAATTTGCATACCTCATGCTTTTTTTGAGCTACTGCAATTCTGCTTTGCTCATAAAGCACAGAGCCTTCTTTGATATATGGTCATTCCATGCTGGACAGTCTCTGGACAGTCTCTTCCATGCCTCATAGTTCTTCAGAGAGACCCTAAGCATGCCTTTATATTATTTCTTCTGACCTCCATATGAGCATTTGATTTCTGTGAGTTGTCTGTAAAATAGTCTTTCAGGTAAATGTACATTTAACATTTGAACAATGTGGCCAGCCTATTGGAGTAGAGTTTGAATGAATGGTTGGCAGTTCAGTTCAAGAAAGGACCTCAGGGTCTGGTATTTTATTTTGCCAGGTAATCTCAATATATTTGAACAGAAGTGATTCACTTTAAAAAAAAATTATTAAAGCTTTTTATTTACAAAATATATGCATGAGTAATTTTTCAACATTGACCCTTGCAAAACCTTTTGTTCCAAATTTTATCCTCCTTCCCCCCACTCCCTCCCGTAGATGACAGGTAGTCCAATACATCTTAAATATGTTAAAATATATGTTAAATCTAATATATGTATACATATTTATACAGTTAAATGATTCACTTTCCTGGCATGGTATACTGTCCAGATTTCACAGACATACAGCAATGAGATCAGCATAATGGCTCTATAGATTTTCAGTTTGGTAGGCAGCCTAATATTTCTTCTCTCCCACACTTTTCCTTCAGTCTCTCACTGAGCAAGCTCTTGCAATACTTGCCTCAAACTCAGACAAATGCAAGTTAAATAACATCAAACACAATGTCCATTTATAATTGAATGTTAAATTGGTCTGTGATATAGAGCATAAGAGTTGCTGAAATTTGAAAGAGAGGAAAATCTCTGAGGGGTAGAATAATTAGGAAAGGCTTCATGGAAATGTTGGGCCATGAAACAAAGGTAGTATTTGAATAAGAGGACACTGAAGAGAACTCTTTTTAATTACAGCTTTTTATTTTCAAAATATATACATGGATAATTTTTGACATTCACCCCTACAAAACCCTGTGCTCTAATTTTTTTCTCTCCTTTTCCCCCCAGTCAGCAAGTGATCTAATATGTGTTAAACATGTGCAATTCTTCTATACATTTTTCCACAAATATCATGCTGCATAAGAAAAATCAAATCAAAAAGGGGAAAAAAAGAGAAAGAAAACAAAATGCAAGCAAACAACAAAAAGAGTGAAAATGTTATGGTCCACATTCAGATCCCACATTCCTCTCTCTGGATATGGATGGCTTTCTTCATCACAAAACCATTGGAACTGGCTTCAATCATCTCACTGTTTAAAAGAGCCATGCCCATCAGAATTGATCATCATATAGTATTGTTGTTGCCGTGTATAATGGTCTCCTGGTTCTGCTCATTTCACTTAGCATCAGTTCATACAAGTCTCTCCAAGCCTCTCTGAAATCGTCCTGCTGGTCGTTTCTTACAGAACAATAATATTCCATAACATTCATATACCATAATTTACTCAGCCACTCTCCAATTGATGGGCATCCATTCAGTTTCCAGTTTCTAGCCACTACAAAAAGGGCTGCCACAAACATTCTTGCACATGTGGGTCCCTTTCCCTCCTTTAAGATCTCTTTCAGATATAAGCCCAATAGAAACATTGTTGGATCAAAGGGTATGCATAATTTGATAACCCTGTGAGCATAGTTCCAAATTGCTCTCCAGAATGGTTGAGTCAGTTCACAATTTGTATTAGTGTCCCACTTTTCCCACATCCCCTCCATCATTCACCATTATCTTTTCCTGTCATTTTAGCCAATCTGAGAGGTGGATAGTGTTGAAGAGAACATTAAGGGAGAGGAGAGGAAGGGAAGGAAAAGAAGGGGAATGAAGTTAAAAAAAAAAAAAGGAAAGTCAAGGGAGGGGAAGGAAGAAAGGGGAAGAAAGGAAAGATGAGAGGAACACTTCTGTCTTTATGGTTCTTTGACTTATCTTCAAATACTATTCTAGAGGATTAAAAAAAAAACATACTTAAAAGGCACAAAGGTGAGAATGAATAAGGCAGATATGAGAACAATAGGACACTGGGTCATTCAGATTAGAAAGAATGAGATGGACAAGAGTGGAAAACTGGGAAAACCTAATAGGTAAGGTGGAATCAAATTGTGGAGGGCCATGAAAACCAAGTAGAAGACCTTGGATTTAATGCACTAGGACAGAGGCCCCCAAACAGTATGTAAGGATCATCAAATGATCTGAAATCTTACTTGGTAGCTCTATTTTCAAGCCAATTGTGACTGTCATCTTTTCCAGCTAATTCATAGGAGGAAAAGAGGAGCATCTGAACCCAAGTGGCCCCAGGCTGAACCTAAACCCAAGTATAGCTGCTAATTAGTGCCATCTGCAACATGGGTACCACCATCTACCTACAATTCCTTAATACATTTCCCCTATCCTCAAGCAGACTTAGTTGAGGAGAAAGAATAATTTTTTTTTAATACTTTTTATTTGCAAAACATATGTATGGGTAATTCTTCAACATTAACCCTTACATAGCTTTCTGTTACAATTTTTCCCCCCTTCTCCCCATCCCTCGCCTAGATGGCAGGAAGTCCACTACATGTTAATTATGTTAAAATACTTGACAAATCGAATATATGTATACTTATTTCCACACATCATTTTTGTGCAGAAGAAATCATATCTACAAGAAAGAATAATCAGATAAAGGAAATACAATGCAAGCAAACCTTAATAGAGAGCATGAAAATGTTGTATTGTGGTCCACATTTCACATCCCTCTCTCTGGGTGTATATGGCTTTCTTCACTGAACAATTGGAACTAGTTTGAAACATTTCATTGTTGAAGAGAGCCATATCCATCAGAACTGATCATCATATAGTATTGTTGTTGCCATATATGATGATCTCCTGGTTCTGCTCACTTCGCTCAGCATCAATTCATGCAAGTCTCTCCAGGCCTCTTGGAAATCATCCTGTTGGTCATTTTTCACAGAACAATAATATTCCATAACATTCATATACCATAATTTATTCAGCCATTCTCCAATTGATGGGCATCCCTTCAGTTTCTAGTTTCTAGCCACTACAAAAAGAGCTGTCACAAACAGAAAGAATAATTTTTTAAAAAAAATTAAAAATTGGTCTTTCTGTCTCGTCTCCCTAATCTATGACATCTTACTTTGGTACCAAAGTAATTTTCCTTAAATACAGGGTAATTTCCCTACTCAACTTTATTGCCTTCCTATTCACTTTAGAATGCAATACCAAGTCCTTTGTTGAGTTTTTAAAGTCTTTGTAAAGTTGACCTCAACCATTATTTCCAGCCTCATTGATCATCCCTACATTCTTTCCCCTGACAAATTGGCTTTTTCTCCGACTCTCACACAAGACAATGCATGACTCATCTCCATGCTTTTAGATGTGTTTTCCCCTGCCTGGAATGCACTCCCTCCTTACCTCTGCCTCTCAGAGTCCCTCCCCTTACATGCACTAAGATACTGTCTTGTCCATCATGAAGTCTTTCCTAACTCCTCAACTACTAATGTACTCCCTAACGAATTCCCTTGTATTTACCTGGTTTGTGCATGTTTGTATTTATTGTTATGTTTCTGCTACATGTATTTTTACATATTTGAATTATTTTTTAAAAGGCTTTTTATTTTCAAAACATATGCATAGATAGTTTTCAACATTCACCCTTGCAAAACTTTGTGTTCTAATTTTTTTTCATCCTCCCTTCCTACTATCTCCTCCCCTAGATGGCAAGCAATCATATATATATATATGTATGTATATATATATATATATATATATATATATATATATATATATATATACATTCTTCCTTGAAGATTTCAAAGCTAAAGAATGAATATACTTGTGGTGGGCAATAGAAAAACATCTTGGGCCCTCCAAAAGACCTCTTCCCCTTCTCAATATAGTCATTTTTAGAAAGGAAAGAAAGAGGAACAAGTCTATCCCGGGGCATAGAAGTCCAGTCTATGGAAGGCCCATTGGCAGGAGACCAATGAGGTCATCTCAATTCACCAGATGAAAATTCCAGCTGAACATTCTGGGGGCCGGCCAGCCCTCCTCAGGCCAAAGCTCCCAGCTTTCCTCCCTGTTAGCAACTGAGTTGGCAAACAGGAACTTGTCTCAGGGGCTTGTTAGGGACAATTTCTGTGGTTTTTATTTGATTTCTCAATCCTCATTTGCAAGGCTAATGACCCTGCTGAGTCTGAGCCTTGGGGTAGGCAGCTTCTCGGTATAGGAACCAGAGTGGAAGAAGCAAACTTTCTTTGCTGGAGGGGGAAGAGGGAGAGGAAAAGGGGAGAGTGAAGGGATGAATGCAATTATTTTTAATAATAACAATAACAATAATAATAATACAAAGATGTAGTTTTTCTCTTCCTTAGCCTTTCAAATGAAGGTATGGCCGTGCTACAGTTCTGAACTGAGTCAGCTTCCCTCAGATATCACAAAGAACTAGCCCACTCTGGATTCACTTACCTATCTATTGTTTAATTTGATCAAATCTATTGGGTGGAAATAGAAAAAATGCTGGTTTCCTCATCTGCTAAATGAGGAGGTTGAACCAGAATATCCTTACTGTCCCTTCCAGCTCTACATTGGATTGATTTCAAATGGTGACACCTCTCTTGAAGGACAAAAGGAACAAAAAGGAACCGAGCAAACAAATCTCAGACTTGGGCTTTCCTGGAGCAGCTGAAAGAGCAACTCTTGGCAAGGCTTTGTCGATGGAGGATAAATAAAAGTGTGCTGGTTCTGCAGCTGCTCTCCTAAGCTAGTAAATCCCAGCTCCTCCAGGAGCTGGTGTAATGAACCTCCTAATTTCCAGGTAGTTTCCCATTATCTGTAGCACTTCAGTCTCTTTGGAAGGGGGCTGCCCTGCTTAAAAGGGCTATGACCCTCTCCATTATTCTTTAGGGGAAAAAAAAACTATGTGTATACCAGGCTATTTCAGCACAAGACTTGCCATTAGTCTTTAGACAATGGGGCTAGGAGGCCGGAGAATCCCCCCTAGGAATGAATCTGAGACCCATGGATCAACACCCTGGGTCTGGACTCTCTCCAATTCCACAGGAGCCAGGAAAGAGCTGCCGGCATTTTACTGTCAGCATCGTGGCAGTTTTTGAGGCTTTTAAGAAATTAACTTTATCCTTTGCGTCTTGGTAAGGAGTCACTTGACAACAGTATTACAAGTACTTTACATAACTGCTGTATACCAGAGGTGTCTTCAATAGAATAGAGTGATCAAAGTCTGTATCATAATTATATCCCATCAGTGTTTCCATTCGAAGCAGTTCTTTGGAAAGGTTTTTTCCTTAGTTGTTTAATTTGCATCAGGCTTTAGTCAGAATGACATGAGTGTTCTAAGCTCTGCTGTGATGGGGGTAGGTGATGTAGTGCCATGAAACTTGCATTTAGATCGGGACAGAGATTTGGTTTGTGGCACAAAGTATATAGCTTAGGGGATGGTTCAGTGCAGGGCCTGATACACCGAGCACTTAAGAAATGTTTACTGAAACACTACTAGGTCTATTTCCCAAAAAGATCATAAAAAAAGATCCACATATACAGAAATATTTATAGCAGCCCTTTTTTTATGGGGGCAAAGAATTAGAAATTGATGGGCACCTGCCCATCAATTGGGGAATGGCTGAACAAAGTTGTGTTATATGAATATAATGGGATGTTATTGTTCTATAAGCAACGATGAGCAGGCTGGAAAAGCATGGAGAGACTTACATGAACTGATGCTGAGTGAAATGAGCAGAACCAGGAGAACATTGTACACAGTAACAGCAACACCCTGCCATGATCCAAAATGATAGATTTAGCACTCTGTAGCAATGCAATGGTAAAAGACAATTCCAAAAGACCCAGGGTGGAGAGTGCTATCCATAACCAGAGAAAGAACTATGGAGTCTGACTGAAGATCAAAGCATACTATTTTGACTTTTTTCCCCCCTTTCTTGTATTTTTTTCCTTTTGTTCTGTTTCTTCTTTTACAACATGACTAATGTGAGAATAAGTTTAATATGATTGGACAAGCATAAACTTAAAAAAAAAGTTTATTGATTGACTGACCATAGCAGTAAGAGCACTAAATTTGGAACTGGTGGTCAGACTCCAGTCCTTCCATTTGTAACTTCTTTGACATTGGTAAGGGGAAAGGGAAGAAAATAAGCATTTATATAGCATCGACTAAGTGCTTTTACAAATATTATTGCATTTGATTTTCATAATAACCCTGTAAGGTAGGTGCTGTTGTTATGCCCATTTTACAGCTGAGGAAACTGAGGGAAACTGGGGTTAAGTGACTTGCCCAGGATCTCACAGCTAGTAACTGTCTGAGGTTAGAGTAGAACTCAATTCTTCCTGCCCCCAGCCCCAACATGTTATCCACTAAGCCCATCACCTGCTTCCTTGGGCACTTCGGGTTTGTTTCCTCATTTGTAAAATGAAAGGGTTAGGTTAGATGACTTTCCAGTTCTAGGTCTGTGATTCTTTGATGCTTAATAAATAATCAGGTTCTTGTTCTTAAGAGTAGAATCTAGGCTTTACACATTTTTAGGGTGCAGCTAGAAAGCACAATGGATAGAGAGAGCATGAGACTGGGAGTCAAGAAGACTTTAACTCAAATCCAGTCTCAGACACTAAAATAGCTCTGTGAACCTGGACAAGACCCTTAGACTTTGTCTCCCTCAGTTTCCTCAACTGTAAAGTAGGGATAATAGTAGCATTTCCCCCCTAAAGTTGTTGTAAGGCTCAAATGAATTTAGCACAGTGCTTGTCACATAGCAGATGCTTAATAAATATTTGTTTCCTTCCTTAAATTTTACAGCACCTTGCAAATAATAATAATAATAACTCTGTATATATATATATATATATATATAATACTTTAAGACTTATAAAATTCCTTTCCTTACAACAATCTGGTCAAATAGTCTTGTAGTGACTTATGGTTTCTCAGGTATATTCTTCAGAAGTTTGAAGAGAATCTAATGTAAATGATCTGATGTCCATAATGTACTACAATCATTTTTACCTCAATCAGTAGTCTTAACTCTAAGCTGTTTTAGGATGAATCCTCATAATATCATATTCTGAACAAATACTCTCTTTCAGGTTCTGGGAACTATCTCAAGCTGCTATTCTTGAAGAAATGTACTTTATTTCTGCCTTTGTGAACTGAAATGTCTACATTCTTAAGATCCTTACAAATATAGGGAAACATCCTAATAATTAGAGGTATCTGAATGTGGAATGTACTGCTCTGGGACATAGGGAGTTTCCCTTCTTTGGAGGCTCCCAGCAAAGACATTTGTAGGGTAGGTTACAATGTGGATTCTTTTTCATGTGTGATTTGCACTATATGGCTACTGAAATCTCTTCCAACTTTGAAATTCTGTGACTGTAGAAGTAAATACAAAGTATGGACAGAATAATACAAGATAATCCCAAGAGAGACATAATAGCTGCTCAGATCAGAGAAGATAATCATGTAAGATATGCTCCTGAACTATGCTTTGATGGGTTTAGGAGTCCTCTGAGATCTAGGTGAGAAGGGTCAGGGGTTTCATGAAGGATCTCTCTCTGCCAGGTATACATGACC
>JAJPUD010000259.1:477127-573741 GCA_023553655.1 Myrmecobius fasciatus
GAGCATCAAAGCTCTTCTTACTACTCTCCATCCAAATCCTTATGATGAATTTGTTAACAATGAATTAAAATGAATTATTTTTTCAAAGGGTTAAGTACTTTAAAGGTAAGTTAAAAACATGTCCCCTTAATACCTTGAGGTCACACTGTCCCCCTTCAGTATCTAGAAGGGAGATTGGCTCAATTTCTACATCACATTAGTCCAAGCAAGTTCATATCTGATGTGCTAGATGGACGCTTAGCTATTAAGTTGGGGGATGCCTGTATTCTCAGTGCCAGCCTGACTGCAAAATTGGGCATGGATTTAACTCTTGAGTTCCCAGATGGCGCCTTCTCTTGACCTTCCAGAAACGCACAAGATCATAGACTAGGAGCTTTTCCACCTAAAAAAGAAATCAAATCCCAAGGCGGGCAAACAGGCTTATATTCACTGACTCATGTCATACCTATAGCCCTTCTTCCTACAGCATTACCTTTCTCTGGATGCTGTCAACCAGGAAGAAGTCACAGGAAAATAAGACAAATCAAGAGGAGTCCAACTAAGAGAAAGGCTAAAGCCTTTTTGAAGGCACCCCCAGTTCTTTCCCACTACTGTAGCCAATCAAAGAGGCTCCTATTCAACACATGGTTAGCAGGCCAGAAGCAGTTACAAAATGTCTACACTTTCTCTAAAGTTTTTCTAAGGCACCCTTTTTCATATGTCATCACAGTTCTCCAGGAAACATCAACCCCAGTCCCTTCCATGTAGGAGAATTGCATCAGTTTGTTTGTAAGAGACTGGGATCATTGAATGGACAGGCTCCCTTCTACCCCTCTACTACATAATCAATTACCTTGGCCATTTTTCAATCAATCAGATTACAGTTTATTTGATATAATTTGCATTTTAGATTGTTGCATTCCTAATGGAGAGTAAGGTATCATGCAGTTCTTGATTGCATTTTTGGGTAGATGTTAGTTTTATCTATAGCCTTTCTCTTCAGTATTTGCTGTACAGGTAGCCAGGCTCATTTATTTAACACTGATTCTGTTTCAAATAGTGATATTTTTCTGAAATGGCAGCTAAAGCTGGAGTGTATATCCTGTTTGACTCCTGTAACCTACCTATTATAGGAAGCTAGGTAGCACAGTGGATAGAGTGCTGGGTCTAGAGTCAGGAAGACCTGGGTCCAAATCTGACCACACATTTATTAACTATAAGTCACTTAACCGTATCTCAGTTCCACATCTGTAAAATTATCTGGAGAAGGAAAGGGCAAATCACTCAGCCATCTTTGCTAAGAAAATCACAAAAAGAGGTCATGAAGAAGAATCAGACATGACTGAAAAATAACTAACACAACAAAACCTTGTATGCTGAACTAGGTGCAATAGATGAAAGTTGGAAAAAGGTAGATTTAAGCTTGATGTAAGGAAAGAATTCTTAATAATAAGATCTCTCCAAATTTGGAATAGGAGATTGCAGGTTATCCCTCTAAAGTAGGATTAGAATCCAGGCCTTCCTGACTTCAAATGCAATGCTCTGACCACTACACCAGACTCTAATGCTTGTAAAAAAGCTTTCAGAGCCAGCTCATCCCTTAGGAACACCAGAGAATTCATGCTGAGGAAAGACCTGATAATATAATTATTCTGGAAAAAACCTTTGATAGGGGCAGCTAGGTAGTGCAGTGGATAGAGCACCAGCCCTGAAGTCAGGAAGACCTGAGTTCAGATCTGGTCTCAGACACTTAACATTCCCTAGCTGTGTGACCCTGGGCAAGTCACTTAACCTCAATTGCCTCAGGGGGAAAAAAAAAAAACCTTTGATGAGAAGACCGTCAGAGATTTTATGCTAGAGAATAATTATAAATAATAAGGATTTCTAATTGAATTATAATTTTTAAAATAAATTTGTAAAATAAAAATTCTAAATTTTGAATTTGTAATTGAAATTTGTAAAATTTCATCATCTGTCAATATTGGAGAATCAAGATGCCAGATTTTGTCATCAACTAAACTTTGTTCTTTTTTATGTTCTTCTTTTTTGATACTCATAGCTACCAACAAGTGCAGCTTGGTTATAAAATATAAATTCCTTGAGATTAGGGATTATTTCATTCTTTGTCTGTGTATCCCCAGTGTCTATCACAGAAATGATAAATAATAGCTGTTTAACAAATACTTTGATTTGATTGGTTGATTTATCAATACAATATTTGATGTACTAAATACAAAATATTTTTAAAAAGTATTTCTATTAAAACCACTAACATGTTCATTAGCAATATACTAGGTGAAAGGCCCTGTGTTAAGTGCTGAGGATACAAGGAAAAACAAAAATAGTTTTTGCCCTCAAGGAATTCACAATCTAATAGGGGAGATAACATGTAAAAAACTATATTCATATAAGATGTATTCAGAGTAAATTGGAAGTACTCTCAAAGGGCAAGCATTAGCAAATCATCACCAAGCTTTTGTTGGTCACCTCAGCCACACATTGTGCCTTGACTCCAATATAATCATGTCATTTTAGTCTTCTTCAAGAATGAAGTATGCCAATGATCACCAAGCAGAGTTACCTTGTATTCTCAGCATCTTTCAGTTAATTGTAAGATGGCAATTAATAGTCTATTGTGGAGTATCATTTGCAAAAACCTTGTTCTCATCTAATACTCTTAACATGGACATTTTGATGTATTTTCTTATACTTTGTTTCTCATGTTTATTCTCATAAAAATTTTATATGGATAGGAAAATGGGCATATAGGTCAATAGCCTATAGTCTCTTAGTGTTCTCTTGGTCATCTATTTTGATATTAAGAAGGGATGAAATTCTTTTTTTGTGTGCTTATGGTATCTTCCACTCCTCATGAGTAAATCTCAAACCCTCAAATAAATAGCATTACTCTTAACAAACATCTCTTTATGTACATCTGGTTTAATCCAGCCGCTTTTCTCAATTTTCAATTCCTTTTAGTTCAATTTCTTCTTCCTTTATAAGCATATATGAGTCTGTGACATTAGAATCTAAGTCTGGGGAATTCCCTTTCTTTGATGATGAAAAATTTATTTAAAAAAAAAAAAAAAAACCTTTGAAAGGTCTTTTTCCATCTACCTTCTGTTGGTTGCCCTCCTTCCTACCAGCATCATTGTAGTTATGATTTAGATTAACTGAGTCTCTTGCAAAGCTTTTGTTAAACTGATTTTATTTTCCACTATCTTCTCTGCTTTAGGAAGCATTGCTGTTTATTCTTTTCTGTAAAATTTTATGAGTAAGTTTATATTCTAAATTGGCATTGCCTTTGGCTACACCACATGTTTCTGTCTGTCAAGTAAGTTAGATTTTTGCTGCCTAAAGTACATTTTCAGTACTTTTGGTTCTTCCAGCTATGGCAATTGATCTACATTAGTGAATTTCTTTTTTTTTTATTGTAGTAACTTTACTTATTTTTAATACACATTGCTTTATGAATCACGTTAGAAGTGAAAAATCAGAGCCAAAAGGAAAAACCATGAGAGAGATTAAAAAAAAAAAAAAAGCGTACATAGCATGTGTTGATTTACATTCAGTCTCCTTAGATCTTTTTCTGGATGCAGATAGTCTTTTCTGTCCAAAGTCTATTGGGATTACTTTGGATCATCAACAATAGAGAAGGACCAAGCCTTTCATAGATGATCATTGCACATTCTTGCTGTTACTGTGCACAATGTATTCTTGGTTCTGCTTATTTCACTCAGCATCAGTTCATGTAAATCTTTCCAGGCCTTTCTATAATCATCTTGTTCATCATTTTTTATAGAAAAATAATATTCCATTACCTTCATGTACCACAGCTTGTTCAGCCATTTCCGAATTGATGGACATCTACTTATTTTCCATTTCTTTGCTACCACAAAAAGAGCTGCTGCAAACATTTTTGCACATGTGAATCCTTTCCCCTTCTTTATGATTTCCTTGGGATACAGACCCAGTAATGGGTACTCCTGGGTCAACGGGTATGCACAGTTTTATAGCCCTTTAAACATAGTTCCAGATTGCTCTCTAAAATAGTTGGATTATTTCACAACTCATACATTGGTGAATTTCTTTATGGAATTATTATAATCAGTGTCTATCATTTACTGTGTCTATATTTCATTTTTAATTTCCAGGAACACTGAAATATGGAAGTTCTTTTTTTCAGTGAATTCCATGTCTTTTTCTCATTTTTATTCTTCTAAAATTGAACTTTTTTTTAGAGGCAGCTAGGTGATGCAGCAGATAGTTGGAATAAGGAAGACTTGAGTTCAAATGCAAGCTCAAATATATATTAGTTGTGTGACTTTGAGCAAGTCATTTTACTCTGCTTTTCCAAAATAAATAGATTTTAACTAATTTTGATCTTGAGTATAACAACTTGGTAGTCTACTCATATATAAATAGTTCATTCAGAAATGATTCCCACATCAGTAATGAATCATTTTCTATCTTTAAAACTATGATCAATTTAATTTTTTTGTGATGCTATTTGTTGCTTACCATGTCTAGTATCTTCTAATCCTTTTCATGGAAAAAAAAAAAACAGTCTATGATGTGTATGAATACATACCCCTTCCTCATCATCTATATTTTCCAATATATTTTCACTAATCACTCATTCTTTTTTGTGTGTTAGGGTCACCAAATATCATGGTAATTGTTGACTTAATTTAGAAGGTCTTATCAAGTAGCAGGTAACAAAGTAAAAAAATGAATGCAGAAGAAATTTGCTATTGAAAACAATGATAGAGATCAAGCAGAGGCTGAAGGACAGAAAATTTAGAGGAAAGTATTTTTTAGGATAGTGGATATTTGAGAAAATTTGAGAATATTTGTAGATTGTACTCTATATTGAGCATATGGAGGGTATAGCACTCATGAAGTGCTCAGGCAGACACTTGGGTTACAGAGGTGCTCCTTATTCAGCTTCCACTCTTAGGCAAGATGATAGAATGAAATGAGCAATACAAGGTGAAACTTAAGACCTGAGTTCAAATCTGCATTCAGTGGCTCAGTTTCTCACACAGTGTGTTATTTTGAGTAAGTCAGTTTATAACTTTAAAGCACTACATAAATGACACTGGTTATTATCAGCATTATTCTTCCTTCCTTCCTTCCTTCCTTCCTTCCTTCCTTCCTTCCTTCCTTCCTTCCTTCCTTCCTTCCTTCCTTCCTTCCTTCCTTCCTTCCTTCCTTCCTTTCTTTCTTTCTTTCTTTCTTTCTTTCTTTCTTTCTTTCTTTCTTTCTTTCTTTCTTTCTTTCTTCCTTCCTTCCTTCCTTCCCCCCCTTTCTCTCTCTCTCTCTCTTTCTCCACTCTTTTTCTTTTTAATAATAGCTTTTTATTTTCAAAATACATGCAAGGATAGTTTTCAGCATTCATCCTTGCAAAACCTTGTGTTCCATTTTTTTCTCCCTCCTTTCCCCCCACTCCCTTCCCTAGACAGTAAGTAATCCAATATAGGTTAAACATGTGCAATTCTTCTATACATATTTCCACATTTATCATGCTGCACAAGAAAATTAGATCAAAAAGAAAAAAAATGAGAAAGAAAAAAAAAAGTAAGCAAACAACAGCAAAAAGGGTGAAAATACTATGTTTTGATCCTCATTCAGTCCCATAGACCACTCTTTGGATGAAAATGACTCTCTCTATCACAAGTCTATTGGAATTGATCTGAATCATCTTATTCTTGGAAAGAGCTAAGTCTATCATAGTTGACTCACTTCACTCAGCATCAGTTCATGTTAAATCTCTCCAGCCTTTCAGAAATCATCCTGCTGACCATTTCTTATAGAACTATAATATTCCACAGCATTCATATACCATAACTTATTCAGCCATTCTTCAATTGATGGGCATGCACTCACTTTCCAGTTCTTTACCACAACAAAAAGGAATGCTACACGCGGGGTCCTTTTCCCTTTTTTATGATCTCTTTGGGATACAGACCCAGTAGAGATGTTGCTGTATCAAAAGGCATGCATTGCTTGAGAGCTCTTTGGGCATAATTCCAAATTGCTCTCCAGAATGAATGGTTGGATCAGTTCTCAATTCCTCTAAATGTCCCAGTTTTTATTGTATTGTGGTAGTGTTATTAGTGTTTTTATTAGTGTCCCAGTTTTCCTACATCACCTTCAACATTTATCTTTATTTTTTCTTGTCATCTTACCCAATCTGAGAGTTATGTAGGCTCCTCTTTCTTTTTTATTGTACAATCAATTTTATTTTATTTTTCAGTTCCAAATTCTTTCCTTCCCATTGAGAAAGCAACAAAAGCAAAATCCTTTACAAATATGTATAGCTATCCCTTCCACATCACAGAAGCTAGAGATACAGTGCCCCTGTGATTTGGAAAATCCACATGAAATTTTTTTGACTCTCCTTTCAGACCAGAGAAGAAGCTTGAATTATTTTGTTATTAAAAGATAAAACATGTTGATGTGATACAATAGTATACATATATTTTATGAATTTCTGAGTTTCAAAACTTTTCCTGTTTGTCTGCTAGCCTTTGCATGTCATCTGTGCTTCCACAAAACTCCCACCAAATTCCCATTTAATTTTTTTTTTTTTTTTTTTTGCTGAGGCAATTGGGGTTAAGTGACTTGCCCAGGGTCACGCAGCCAGGAAGTGTTAAGTGTCTGAGGTCAAATTTGAATTCAGGTCTTCCTGACTTCAGGGCCAATGCTCTATTCACTATGCCATTTAGCTGCCCCTTCCATTTAATTTCTTATGATGACCAGCAAAATATTGAATATTATATAAAACATTCTCCTTGTCTCATTTTACTTTGTATCAGTTCATAAAATCTTCCTACATTTTTCTAAAAATATTCCCTTCATAATTTCTTTTTTTTAAATTTTTAAAAAAAATTTTATTTTATTTGTATAACATATGTGTGGGTAATTCCTCAACATTAACCCTTATACTAGATCTGATGTTTCTTGTGCAGTAAGATAACTGTATAGATATGTATACATGTATTGTATTTGTCATATAATTTATCCTATCTAGCATGTATTAGATTACCTATCATCTAGGGGTGGGGGGTGGGGGGAAGGAAAGGAAAAGCTTGGGAAAATAAAAGTTTTTTTGCAAAGGTCAAAAAAAAAAAAACATTAACCCTTATATAGCTTTCTGTTACAAATTTTTTTCCCCCAACTCCCCACCCCTCCCCTAGATGGCAGGATATCCACTACATGTTAATTATGTTAAAATACTTGACAAATCGAATATATGTATACATATTTCCAAACTTATCATTGTTGTGCAAGAAAAATCTTATCTACACAAAAGACATATCAGATAAAGGAAACACAATGTAAGCAAACATCAATCAAGAGTATGAGAATGTTATGTTGTGGTCCACATTTCATATCCCTTTCTCTGGGTGTATATGGCTTTCTTCAGTGAACAATTGGAAGTGGTTTGAAACATTTCATTGTTGATATTTCCTTCATAGTTTCATATAGCACAGTATTATTCCATTATATTCATGTACCATAACTTGTTCAGTCATTCCCCAATTGATGGGTACCTCCTTAGTATCTCACTGTTTGCCTCCATGAAGAGTTACTATAAATACTTTTGTACACATAGACCCCTTTCCTCTTTCTTTGATCTTTCAGTTACAGACTGAGAAGTAGTATTTCTGGTCAAAGGGTATACACAATTTAACTTTATAGGGCATAGTTTTAAATTGCTTTCCAGAAGAGTTAGAAAGACCAATTTATAACTCCGACAGTGCTTCTAGCATTTTTCATTTTCTATTTTTGTCAATCTAATGGATGTGAGATAATATATCAGGTTCTTGGTTTTGTTTTTAATTTGCATTTGTCTAATTGTTAGTGATTTAGGACATTTTTCAATATGGCTATTATTAATATTCTTCTGATAGGAACACTGCCATTTCTGAAGAATTAAGTGGGGTTGAGGATCACCTAAAGGGCAGCAGAAGGACACAGGGTAGGTGAGCACATTATAAACAAGGAATTAGGTAGAAGAAAGATAAACCATGTCTTCAAAGAAGCGTATGGTTGGAAAAAAAAAAAAAGACAAGAATCAGGAATAACTGATTGACAACTTCTAAGCTTTGAAGTAAATCGAAGTGAATGGAATTGCAAAGAATCTTCTTCAGGCTTTGGTCCAAACTCCTGCTACTCCCTTTGGCTTATTTCCCATGACTTATCATTGTATATTTGTCTTTCCTGGGGTCTTTTCCAGGATAGCAAACCTTGCATGGTAATTAAAATGCAAAGAAGAAAGCTGTTGTCAGCAAAGCTGAACTATCCATCTGGAGAGAAATGTAAGAGTATGGGGAAATTATGCAAGAGCAGCCTCATTATATATGTTATATATTGGTGTGTAAAAGATAAAGGAGTCCAGTGTCTTTGTCATAATAGGATGTCAAATGCAGACAGGGTCACTGAGAGTGACTGGCATGGTGGGAAGCCAGTTTTGATCTCCAACACAAGATCCACCATCAGGGACACCTGTTGGTATCAGAGCAGTTTTAAGTGCTATACACATTTTTTCTTCCAGGGGAATATGGAGACCCAGGGAGGGAGACTATTGGGGGAACTTGGGGTGTGTGTCCTCATGATCTGCAAAATCCAAGTGAAATTTTTTGTCTTTACCAGAGAAGAAGTCTGAATTATTATGATATTAAAAGATAAAATGTGTTCATATTATACAATATTATACATAGATTTTATGCATTTCTGAGTTTCTAAACATTTTCTGTTTCATCTTCTGGTCTTTGTCTGTCAATTGTGATTTCTGCAAAACTCACCCAAAACTCCCATTTAATTTCTTATGCCAATCCATGACATAATGAAACATAATAGGGAAAATCATAATGTGGAAGGGATAATAGTATAAAGGAACAGACTTCACTGGTTCAAGGATAAGAAGCAAAAAATCCAATAATAGGGGCAGCTAGATGGCACAGTGGATAGAGCACCAGCCCTGAAGTCAGGAAGACCTGAGTTAAAATCTAGCCTCAGTCACTTAACAGTTCCTAACTGTGTGACCTTAGGTAAGTCATTTAACCTCAATTGCCTCAGCAAAAGAGCAAAAAAAAAAAATCCAATAATATTCTGGAAAGCAAATGGGAAAAGGGCTAATTTTTCTCTTCCATTTTCCCTTAACCTCTAGTCAGCTTTCATAATCTGTATTTTTCTTTTCCAAGAGTGTTTTCCATTTATATTGTTAATGCTATGGACATACCTGACCCTGTTGTTTTGTTGTTGTTGCTAGTCATGTCCAACTCTTCACTGCTAACCCATTCCTGCTGCTCGCAACTTTGTTTTTAGGGGAATCATAACATGGGGAATAACTCTCACTGCTACTAGAGAGAAAGCATTTTGAAATACAAAAACATAATGGAAACCCTACCACTATCATCATTGTCCAACATAGCTGGCCATCCATGAACCCATTGTCTCAGCTACAAGGAACCCAGAACAACTCCAGGAATGGAGAAGGAATAAAAAGCACTTTTAAAAAAATAATGAAAATAATATCTCCAGTCTTTTCTTACCTTGGAGGCTTATTTTGAAAATCACAATGATTTAACTTGTTAGCAGTTTAATTCTTTTTCAAAAGATTAACCAGGCTAATTATTCATCAGATTTCAGGATCTTTGTCAGCTTCAATAAGGATCTTTTGTTACAATGATTAATGTGTTTTAATTGTAGCTTTTCTCAGAGCAATAATTCGATCGCACAGTATTTGCTGAATCCATGGAAATCTTGGAAATGCTTTGACAGCTGGGCTATTCTTGTGAAATGGAAGTAAAGGAATATATGTAACTAACAAAAAGTGTTTTATAGTATATCATTAATATGGATTCTCCCCATCTGACAGGACTTGCCTGACTTCAATTCAATAAGCTGCTTGCTTTACATGCCAATTGCCATGTAGGGATGTGAAGACATAGTGATGGATTAAATCCAGTGATTGTATTTTTTCTTCTAACGAGTGATCTCAAACATGGGATAACAATAGCAATAGCAAATGTATATTCCATAAGTAAGGTCCACCAACCAGTTACCATCCATGAATACCCATCAACAGATTATTAGACTATGCCCTAGGATGACACTTCTGTTTTTAACTTAATTCCAAGAACATTTAACTGATGGCTGCTGTCCAAATTAAGGGGCTTTGGAGAGACTTACATGAACTGATGCTAAGTGAAGTGAGTAGAACCAAGAGAACATTGTACACAGCCACAAGATTATATGATGATCAATTCTGATGGACATGGCTCTTTTCAACAATGAGGTGATTCAGACCAATTCCAGTAGACTTGTGATGTGATCTGGTTGTGATCCACATCCAGAGAGAGGACTATGGGGACTGAATGTGGATCACAACATAGTATTTTCACCTTTTTTGTTGTTGTTTGCTTCTTTTTGTTTTCTTTCTCATTTTTTTCCCTTTTTGATCTGATTTTCCTTGTGCAGCATGATAATTGTGGAAATATATATAGAAGATTTTCACATATATTGGATTATTTGCTGTCTAAGGGAGGGAAAGAAGAAGGGAGGGAGAAAAAACTTGGAACACAAGGTTTTGCAAGGGTGAATGTTGAAAACTATGCACAAATATTGAAAATAAAAAGCTAAAAAAAACAAATTAACTGGCTTTTTAGCACATCAAAAGGGAGCTTATTAAAGCTGGAAGAGTGATAAATTGTGGTTCAGTTTACTCCTCCTCCCAAAACTAATCATTTCATTTTTTGTATTTTTTAAAATATCAGGACCTAGTTATATAACATTGCATTTTTCAAAGTGTATAATTTATATGTGCAAATATATGCTCCATAAAATCCAAGATTGTTATACATACATATACAGGCACAAATATACAAACCTACATGTATATTTTTCTCACTTAATCTTCAGAATAATTCTGAGATGAGAAGTAACCTCATTTGCTGATGAAACTGAGACTCAGAGGTTAATATAAATAATAACAAAAAATAATGGTATATATGATAGATATAATCTGTCAGGCAATTACTCTTCCAAAGTTAAACAGCAAGGAAGCAACAATCCCAGGGTTTTGTTTTTGTTTTGTTTTTTAAAATATGTAATTCAGTATTTTTTCATTGCAAATTGTTGATTCCTTAACTTCAAGAGTTAACTAAACAAGCTATGGGTTTGGGAAACATGTTCACATAATCACATCATGTTAATTTGTTGTTTGTTGATGGGATTTAGCAATCTACATTAAATTAGTGCATCAAATATATAAAGATCCAATTAAAAGTAATAAAATGCATCTTTAAGAATGGATGCTCTAAGTGGGTCACTGTATTGTATATAAGAGGCTCTGGAGCAGAATAAATGTGCTTCAGTTGTTTAAATGATTGAGTTAGTGGTGTGGGTACCATGAATAGCTTAGTCCTGGGAGAGGCTGAATTTGACCTAATAATCCTTTTGCCTTCAAAAACTGATAGGCTGGTAATACTTTTGCTAGTCTAACTCAAGTTAGACAAGTCACTTAAGTCTCTCTTAATTTCAATTTCAACATCTATAAAATGGGGGTAACACTAGCACTAACCTCAAAGTGCTTATGAGGAGCAAATGATTGCATCTATCCTGCAATTTTCTCTTTTTAGAATATTTGATTCATACCATTTTTTTCTGAAGTAAATATTTTATTTTATTAATAATAATAACTAGTATTTATATAATGTTTTAAGGTTTGCAAAACTCTTTACAAATTTTATCTCATTTTATCTTTGTAGGCACTTAAGCCTATGCTACAGATGATTAAACTGATATAGGAAAATAAAGTATTTTGCCCCAGGTCACATACCTTGTAAATGTCTCAAGGTAGGATTTAAATTCTGGTTTTCCTCCCTCCAGACCCAGCACTTCAGCCATTGTGCCACCTAGCTGCTGATTTTTTAAAAAATTAAACTTCCTATTTTATTTTTTAAATGCTTTTTTGTACTTATTTTTAAAAAAATCACTATCACACTATTATTATAAAAAATCACTATCACTTCCTACTGATATTTCAACTCAATAGAAATCTCTTTTATACTAAAGAAGCAAACACCCCCACACATTGGCCAAGTCATAACTGTATGCCCCATTCCACATCTATATATAGTCCACCACTTCTCTGCAGAGAGGAGGTAAGTATATTTCACTGTCAGTTCTCTGGGTACAGATATTGGTCACTGGTTTGCATGGGTTTTCAATGTTAAATCATACTCTTTAGCTAACTTTAATATAGCATATGAAAGGTATTCCTATATGGGACTAATTAGATTTAATACAACTTCATTGATCCAAATTAGCTAAAATCAGTCAAGTCATGGAAGGATACAGGGTGGCATGGAAATTGGAGCTTTGGATTGAATGGGAATATCTGAGTTCAGATCTTGTCTCAGACACTTATTAAAACCTGGACAAGTCACTTAATCTCACTTAATTCCAGTTTCCTCAATATATAAAATGGGGGTAACACTCAAGGTGCTTATGAGGATCAAATGAGATAACATGAAGTAAAATATTTTATAAACCTTCAAGTACATTTTTATGTTACATAATGAATAAAATTCACATATATATTAGTACATATTGTCATAGTTATAAATGATGTGATTATTATTTATAAGACATATAATTACCTAAGTACCAAAAGATAATGGATATAGATGTGGCCTAGAATCAGGAAGCATATTTTTGACACATACTTCCTGGGTGTCCCTGGAAAAGTTACTTAATATTCTCAGTATTCACAGACTGTGAGTTTACAGAACGGTTGTTACTCTTCATTGATAGAGTTCAATGATAACACAGGTCTGAGGCTCCCCCCCCCAAAAAAAGTCGTCCAGCCTTTTAAATTGATTACTACTTATTTCCAATAAAATCACCAATAATGATAATTTCTTATATCTAATTACCATTTTGTAGTTTCCAAAGTGTTTTCATCATCTCATTTGATTCATTTGCTTTAGAATTTGCCTTAGAATTTTCTGTGGATTTTTATGACATGCTAAAATAGAGATTGAATAGTTAATACTCCATCCTATTCTGGTAGTTGGCATCCAGCTCTATTTCCCTTCCCCATATCCCCTGCCCCCAGAAATCTCACTTTAGAAACAACCATATTCTCATCTGATATAGAAAAGATGGTATTCTAAACCAGAAATATCAGACACATAGTTTAGCCTGCAATTTTCCTCAGTGCTACCAGAATCAGACTAAAATGTAATTGGGAAATACTTAACAAAAATAAATAAATAAATAAATAAGTAATGTTAAGATGTGTTTTTCTATGTCAACATATAGCCTGCAAATCTTTATGTATGGTTTAGTGGCTCTTGTTTCAATTTGAGTTTGACACCAGTGGTCCAGATGTTAAGAAAGTGGAAACAAGTTCTCCATTTATTTATTTATTTATTTGGATATATTGAGGAAGTAGGACTATAGGAGTTATGGAATGACAAAGTTTGAGAGCCATTTATCTAACAGAAGGAATTAGACCAAGATGACCTCAGTTGGGATATGGTAGTGTGGAAAGGATGAGAAAAAACTCAGTAGGAAGATGGGTACCAGAAGTGCTAAAAAAACAAACAAAAACAAACCCTTCTAAGCAGATACAACTTCTCCCTATATTTCATGGCCTTTGCAGCAGAGTGGCTTTTTAAAAAATATATACTTTTCCAAGTTGTTGCATTAACAAATTTGTGCTGATTTCTTTATCCTTGTCATCTAAAGACCACCTTGTAGTGGGATGGTGAATTCTTCCAATAAGCAGGGCTTGCTGCACTGTCTAATGTCAGAAGTGTCTGCTCATATTACCTCTAGGAGGCTTGAGAAGATTCCACATGGTGCCTTCTCAGCAAGCTTGATTTGACAGAATGAGTCCCCATGCTAGCTCATGGCACTTATCAGTTAGTCAGCCTTCCTCAGGGAAGAGAATTTAGAGTGCACCATATTCATTTTCCAAATCAAACGCTGTCCCCCCAGGAAGCCATGTGCTACATTATTAAAGGAGATGCCATCAGCCATACTGCCACACTTAAACATTCAGTCACATTAAAAAAAAAAAAGAGAGAGAGAACATACATTCCAAACTCTTTGTCATTCATTAACTCTTTCATGCCCCTTTCAATAGGCAGATAGACAATTCACAGACCTGAGATGAGAAGTTTCCTATTTATCAGTCTCATATTCCCTCTCAGAGGAATCTGAAGACTGCCATGACTTGGAATAACTGGAAAATCTCTCCTAAATAGTAATGCCCCAGGTTGGATCCACCATTGCTCCTACTCTGCTCCTACAAATTCAAGAGCTTGAATAGGGAACAAATTTTCTATAAGGGGAACCAAAGGGGTACCCCTCCTTTACTTGTCATAGACTGCTGTTCACTCTAAATAGAATCAAAGAATTGCTCTAATTTAAAAGTAAACAGACCTACAACTCACACTTCAAAATGTGTCTTTTTAGTTGCTTAGAATAAAACTTGCACCCATTTTTATCTTGCCTCAACAAGAAATTGATGAGATTCCTGGAGAAAAGGAGATATCTTTTGTAAAGCTTCATGTTGATATAAATATGAAAATGGATTAAACCCTGCTTCCAATTTCCAAACATGTGTACTTCAATGAATATTAAATGGCAGGGTCCTATCATCATCATGACTTATTTACTCGCCAGAGTTTTTATCAAAAAGGGACTGGAGTCTTCTGTCGAGCGTGAAAGTCCTCTGTAATTGAGTTTAGAGTGGTAAATCCACTAAACAGGCCACAGCCCTAGAGACAGCCCTGAAACCTACCTGTCAGCTGGACTTAGATCACAGCTCAAACAAGGCATGTCTGCCTGTTCTTGCTAAACACTTCTCTGGCCCCAAACAGAAACAAAAACAAAAGTTGCTTCTGGGGGTTTGTGGGGAGCTGGAGGTTGGGTGAGAGGAAAGGAGGGTGGGAGGGATCCAAACCTTCATTCAACAGCTGCATAATGTCAGCAGAAATAATGATCTGAAATCCAGCCTGGGAGGGAAACTAGATGGAGTCCTCATTCTGCAAGGTGTCATTCCATTCATTTCCACATCCATTAAGCATGAGAGTAATGGAGTGGACACAAAGCCTTTTCAACGGAGTTGAGCTTCCAAAACCCAGAGACTCAAACTTTCCAGGATGGAAAGAGATCTTTCAGCAGTCCAGCCATGAAACAGTAGCAGCTAGGCTGTGAGGTATGGCACAAACCTAGATGCAACTGCATTGAGAAGCATCCTTTGGGTGCTGGGAATCAGAAAAGATCTAGAACATAAACACCCAACTATTCTAGTTTTCTGGTGGTTAAGTCTCTACACATTTTTTTTTTAAAGATATCCTTCTGAACTTCTGTGAGAATGACTTCTGAACTCCATCTATAAGTCAGTCAATACAGCAATATTTGTCTAGGAAAGCATGGTACCATAATGTGCAGAGTGCTGAGCCTGGAGTAAGGAAACTTGTAGATGTATAACTCTGGGCAAATCACTTAATACTGTTTACCTCCATTTCCTCATCTGTAAAATGAACTAGAGAAGAAAATGGGAAACCCCTGCAGTGTGTTGGCTAAGAAAACCCCAAATTGGATGTAACTGAACAACAAAAATTATTTTTTCCCCTCAAAGAATTTTTCCTGCTATCCATAGATAATCAGAAAATGTTTCTGCCATTGTACTCTTATTAATTTTCTTTACTAAAATATTTGGAAGAGAATAGAAGGAAGGTCAGAAAGAATCACAGACAAACAGGACAACTTTAGAAATTATATGTTGAATTTAATCATATATTTCAAAAGCAAATTATATATAATACAAGTTCACAGTTTGATAATCTTCTTTGTTCCATTATGCTTTATTTAATTCTTGTTAATTTCAGAATTAAAAAAAAACTCAAAGCATACATCTAGTACAAATGAATTAATTTGTTTATATTTGGAATCATTTTTCTAAGTCAGATATATGGGCATCTATGTAAACCAGCCATGTGTCCCCAGCCCAGTTCACTTCTATATATAATGTACTTGCTTATGTATTTATGGGATTTAATGTTTTCCTGTAGGGTATATCTGTGTATTCCTATCTGTTGTATGCTTATTTTCAGGAGTTTATTCCAGGGTGCTAGTCTATGTGTTGATGGGTATATGCCTGCTTCTGATTACTATCTACTCTTAGAAATTTCAACTTTGACTGTGCCCTGACCTTAAGCTCTTACTGACTCAACTTCACTTGTCACTGAAACTTTGTCTTGGAATCTTCCTTCTCAAGTAAAAGTTGATTGGACCATTTTGGAAATCTTGCATCAGGTTTTAAAAAATTTTAAGAATTATCTTTTTGAGTACAGAAAGTTGTGAGAATAAAGTCAAGCCAAGATTTGTCAGCTCATGGGTTGCCTTTTCCCCAAGGCCAACCAAACACATTAACCTAGAGAATACATACATTCTAAGGGATTCAAGGCTACATTTTAAATGACTTGTCAAAGAGTTTTTCTCCCCAATCTGCATGTCTACCTAAACTGCTAAAGGCCCCTAATATCTAGAAAGCTTTCTCTCCTTCCCTATGACTCATAGAATTCTTAGCTTCCTTCTTAATATAGCTCAGATGCTCCCTGAATATATGGAGCTTTTCCTGATTTCTGTCTTTTGAAATTAGTCAATCGATAAGTGTTTACTAAGTGTCAACTTTGTGCTAGGAATTTAATAGTAGAGATACAAAGGGGGAAAAAATGGTCCCTCTTGTCCTTCCCCATGAAGTTCACATTCAAGTGGTAGAGGCAACTTGAAAACAACTAGATATAGATATAGATTATAGATGGGAATAATCTCAGAAATATGGCATTAGCAATAGAAAGGACCAGGTAAGATCCCCTTGTAAAAAGTGGGTTTTGACCTGAAACTTGGAGAAAGGCAAGGGTGAAAAATAAGTAGAGGTGAAAAGAGGGTGAAAAGGAAAGGACCTGAGAGATGGACAATTGTGGAGGAGGAACAACAGGGAGATCATTGTGACTGAATCATAAATTATATGAAGGGAAGTAAAGTGTAAGAAAACTGAATAAGTAGGAAGGGTCCAGATTGTGAAGCATTTTAAAAGCCAAATAAGAGATGGAAGGAGTTGGGAGAGACAGAGAAGATGGATTTTTGCAAATTTAAAAAGCAATTAATTTTTTTTTAATGTTTAAACCTTTTTATTTTCAAAACATATACACAGATAATTTTTCAACATTGACCCTTGCATAGCCTTGTGTTGCAGATTTTCCTTTCCTTCCCCCTTCCCCCAAGATGGCAAGCAATCCAATATACGTTATACATGTTAAATCCAATATATGTAAGCATATTTATACAATTCTCTTGCTGCACAAAAAAAAAAAATCAGATAAAAAGGGAAAGTAAATGAGTAAGAAAACAAAATACAAGCAAACAACAAAAAGAGTGAGAATGTTATGTTGTGATCCACATTCATTTCCCACAGTCCTCTCTCTGGGTGTAGATGGCTCTCTTCATCACAAGATCATTGGAACTGGCATCAGTCATCTCATTGTTGGAAGGAGTCATGTCTATCAGAATTGATTGTTATATAAAGCAATTAATTTTAAAAAGCTAAACAGAGGATTTGACATTTGATTCTATAGGTAATAGGGAGTCACTGAGTGATGTGATCAGACCTGCACTTTAGAAATATCATTTTGGTTATCTGAGTAGAGACTAGACTAGAAAGGAGAGAGATTGAGGTAGGGAGACAAAATAGAAGGTTATTACAATAATTTGGGCATGAGGTAATGAGGACCTATACTAATATGGCAGTTATATGAAATGAAGAGATGTTGTAAAGATAGAAATGGCAAGACTTTTTTTTTAATACTTTTTATTTGCAAAACATATGTATGGGTAATTCCTAAACATTAACCCTTACAAAGTTTTCTGTTACAAATTTTTCCCCCTACTCCCCACCCCTCCCCTAGATAGCAGGATATCCACTACATGATAATTATGTTAGAATACTTAAATCGAATATATGTATAGTTATTGCCACACATCATTTTTTTTTGTTCAGGAGAAATCGTATCTACAAAAAAGAATAATCCGATAAAGGAAATACAATGCAAGCAAACCTCAATAGAGAACATGAAAATGTTATGTTGTGGTCCACATTTCACATCCCTCTCTCTGGGTGTATATGGCCTTCTTCACTGAACAATTGGAACTGGTTTGAAGCATTTCATTGTTGAAGAGAGTGATGTCCATTAGAACTGATCCTCATATAGTATTGTTGTTGCCGTGTACAACGATCTCCTGGTTCTGCTCATCTCACTCAGCATCAGTTCATGCAAGTCTCTCCAGGCCTCTCTGAAATTGTCCTGCTGGTCGTTTCTTACAGAACAATAATATTCCATAACATTCATATACCATAATTTATTCAGCCACTCTCCAATTGATGGGCATCCATTCAGTTTCCAGTTTCTAGCCACTACAAAAAGAGCTGCCACAAACATTCTTGCACATGTGGGGCCCTTTCCTTCTTTTATGATTTCTTTGGGATATAAGCCCAATAGAAACACTGCTGGGTCAAAGGGTATGCATAGTTTGATAACTTTTTGAGCATAGTTCCAAATTGCTCTCCAGAATTGTTGGATCCGTTCACAGCTCCGCCAACAGTGTATCAGTGTCCCAGCCTTCCCATATCCCCTCCAACATTCATCTTTATCTTTTCCTGTCATTTTAGCCAATCTGACAGGTGTGTAGTGGTACCTCAGAGTTGTCTTAATTTGCATTTCTCGGATCAATAGTGATTTGGAGCACCTTTTCATATGACTATAAATAGTTTTAATTTCATCATCTGAAAATTGTCTGTTCATATCCTTTGACCATTTATCAATTGAAGAATGGCTTGAATTCTTATAAATATGAGACAATTCTCTATATATCTTAGAGATGAGACCTTTATCAGAACCCTTAAATGTAAAGATGATTTCCCATTTTGATGCTTCCCTCCTAATCTTGTCTGCATTAGTTTTGTTAGTACAGAAACTTTTTACCTTAATATAATCAAAATTATCTATCTGGTGTTCAATTAAGAGTTCCAGATCTTCTTTGGACATAAATTTATTCCATCTCCACAGGTCTGAGAGGTAAACTATCCTATGTTCCTCTAATTTGGTTATAATATCACTCTTTATATCTAGATCATGAACACATTTAGATCTTATCTTGGTGTGTGGTGTTAGGTGTGCGTCCAGCCTTAATAGAAATGGCAAGACTTGACAATAGATTTTATACAGAGTGAGTATAAAAGGAGAATTTCAAGATGACACTGAAGTTGCAAGCCTGAGTAAAGATGGTGTGCTCTTGTCTAAGAAAAAAGCTGGGAATAGGGAAGGCTTAAGAAGGAAAATAATGACTTCTGTTTCGGATATGTTAAGTTAAAGATATCTATGAGACATCAGATTGGAAATGTATAAAATAGTAATTTGAGACTGGCAGTTGAGAGTAGTTAAGGTTGGATAAATAGATCTAATAATCATCTCCAGACAGATGATGATTGAATATGTAGGAGCTGATGATATCACCAACTGTAATAATACAAAGAGAAAAGAGGGCTCAAGCTGGTGTCTTAGAAGACTGGATCTGGATAGAGATCCAGCAAAGGAGACTGAGAAGGAATGATCACACAGAGGAGAGAAGGACCCAAAGAAAAAAATGTCACAAAAACCTAGAGAGGAGAAAATATCCAGGAGAAGAGGATGATTAACAATATCAAAGGCTGCAGAGAAGTCAAGAAGGATGAGGAGTGAATAAATGGGTTTCTTAGCTTAAAAAATAAAACAAAGATAGGGTTTGAGTAAAGGCCCTTCAGTTTGGCAATTAAGAGATTGTTTACTAATTTTGGAAAGAATAATTTCAATTGAATAATGAATTTAGAAGCTAGATTGTAGAGGATTTAAAGGAAAGTGAGAGTTAGAGGCACCTAATATACACAACTTTCAACAAGGAATTTAGCCACAAAAGGAAGTAGAGATAGAGGATATTAATTAGTGACATAGATGGGTCAAGTAAGGTTTTGTTTTTGTTTTTTTTAAAATGAGACAGAGGCATATATGTAAGCCGAAAGGAAGCAGTCAGTAAACGAGAGATTAAAGGATGAGTGAGAGAGTGGACTTAAATGAGGTGGCAATCTGCTGGGGCAGAGAGGATGAAATGGATCATTTGTGCATTGGGAAAGGTTTGCCTTGGCAAGAAGGGCTACCTTTTTTATGTAAGACAGGCGTGAAAAAGGAACTAGTGGGTTAAGATAGCTGAATAATACGAGATGAAAACTGGGAAAGGAACTATAAGCAAATGAAAAATTATACACACACATGCACTTTTTATTTACTTGTGTACATGTTAACCTTTTCTACCTCCTCCACTTTCACCACCCAAATTATAACCTTTTAAGGCATGGAATGTCTGTCTATTTCTTCCTTCCTTCTTTCCTTCCTTTTTTCTTCTTTCCTTCCCTCCTGTCCCCCTTCTTCCTTTTTTAGGAGTTCCTAAGGGCAGAGTTACATATTCCTCATCAGAACAGGAGTTCCCTTTAGGGTAGGGGCCATGTTTCTTCACCTATGATCAAATCAGAATCCAAGAAAGCAAGGGCCATATCTTCTTTTCCTTTATACTCTAGTGTCCTAAGCCCAGAGATCTGAACACAGTCTATAATGCAGGGAATCTGGGTGTAAACTGCTTATCAATTATTTTTTTCACCAGCACAGCTCTAAGAAGAACACTAGATGGCAGGCTTACCCTCGAGATGGAACTTCTGTCCGAAGTACTGATTGATTTCCATTCTGAGACACAGTGAATTCCTAATTGGCCAGAAATACTGAGTTACTTCTTCCAGAGGACTTTGCTTGTGAGCCTCAAGGAGGCTGGAACTACGTGCTTGGATGGGGAAGATCCCAGAATGTTTCTAGGTAGACAAATTTCCTCCTGCAACAATAAAAAGAGTAGGAACAAAGTAAACCATCCTGCCTGTTTTAACCTGATCAGTTGCAAGGTGTAGATTTCACCTCCTGCCCAGCTTTCCTCACTCTTTGGTCTAGGACTCCAGAATGGCTCAGAATACCGAGGGCCAAGTCCCTGGTCTAGTTTCTGTGAAAGCCTTCAGTCTACATTGATATAAAAGCATGATTGAAAGCTTCCTTTTAGATAATGCTGAATGCTGGAGGGGATGTGGGAAAGCTGGGACTCTAATACATTGTGAACAGATCCAACCATTCTGGAGAGTAATTTGGAGCTATGCTCAAAAAGTGATCAAACTATGCATACCCTTTGACCCAGCAGTGTTTCTATTGGGCTTATATCCCAAAGAGATCTTAAAGGAGGGAAAGGGCCCCACATGTGCAAGAATGTTTGTGGCAGCCCTTTTTGTAGTGACTAGAAACTGGAAACTGAATGGATGTCCATCAATTGGGGAAGGCTGAATAAATTATGGTATATGAATGTTGTGGAATATTATTGTTCTGTAAGAAACGACCAGCAGGATGATTTCAGAAAGGCCTGGAGAGACTTGCATGAACTGATGCTGAGTGAAACGAGCAGAACCAGGAGATCATTATACACGGCAACAACAATACTATATGATGATCAACTCTGATGGACATAGCTCTCTGCAACAAAGAATTGTCTCAAACCAGTTCCAATTGTTAAGTGAAGAAAGCCATATACATCCAGAGAGAGGGATATGAAATGTGGACTACAATATAACATTTTCATGCTCTTTATTGATGTTTGCTTGCAGTGTGTTTCCTTTCTCTGATTTTTTTTTCTTTCTTGTAGATAGGATTTTTCTTGCACAACTTGTCAAGTATTTTATCATTATTAACATGTAATGGACTTCCTGCCATCTAGGGGAGGGGTGGGGACTGGGGGTAAAATTTGCAACGGAAAGCTTTGTAAAGATCAATGCTGAGGAACTACCCATACATATGTTATGCAAATAAAAAGCTTTAATAAAAAAAAAAAAAAAAGCCTCCTTTTAGCAGGGAGGGGGGTGGGACCTCTGAGCTGGGGACTGCACAAAGTGACACAGATATAATGCTCACTTTTCTCAGGCTTGCCAACCCAAGAAAGAAATTGCTCAAATTTTCTGTAGATCAAAGTCTACCCATGTCACTTAGGATGAAAAGATGGGTCATGGCTCTCCCAAATATCCTGATAGTAGCGTGCATTTGTATAGTGCTTTACGATTTACATAGTGCTTTACAAATATTACCTCATTTTACTCTCATAACAATCCTAGGTAGATGCTATTAATAATAATGATGATGATAGCTAGCATCTATGTAAGGGCTTTAAACTTTGCAAAGCACTTTATAGAGGTCAACTAATTTGATCTATGAGGTAGTTGTTATTATTGTCTCCATTTTACAGATCAGGAAGCTGAGGTACATAGAATTTAGATGACTTGGTTAGGGTCACAAAATTAGTACCAGAGGCCAGATTAAACTCAGGTCTCTCAGATTTCATTTTGCACAGTATAATCCCCATTTTATAGATAAGGAAACTCCAGCTAAAATAGCTTAAGTAACCCTGTGAAGTAGGTGTTAATATTATTCCTATTTTATACATGAGTAACATGGGGCTACATATTAAGTTACTTGTCAGTCACACAGCTGGTATCTAGGGCAGGATTTGAAGCATCACACTGATCCTAAAACTATGTCATGATTCAACCCTTTCCCCTAACTGAGAGCTTTATAGCTAACTTGAAGCATCTTAAACAAGATTTGAGTTTTCGTGCTTGTCTAAAAAAAATTATAGACATAGATCTTCAAATCAAGGGGCAAAGATTTTATTATGCTGCTGAAGGCAGGCTAAATTCCAAGAGGAATTAACAAGAAAGGTGTTTTTAGCAATTTTCGAGGGGAACAACGAATTCCCTGGTGGAACTCACAATTAGCCAAGATGATGCCATTAAAAGGAAGAGGCCATGGGGTGGGAGTATGCCATTAACTGGAAGGCTAACCCTAAAAAGGATTTATCGCGCTAAAAAGAGTTAGTGAGGATCTGTAGCATAAACAGACCTTTTTTATGGAAATATAATTTCTGTTTAGTAGAGAGCTCCACTTGGGGTGGGACTGTAATCAAAAGTCCACTTGAACAAAAGGCCTAAACAAAATCAAAAGGATTCACTGATAATCCTATCAGTGCTCCTCCCTGCTTGCCTCTGGAAGTAGCCAGGCTTCCAGATTGTTTACAGAGATTTAGAGTTTCTTTGTCAATGTCCTCCTGTCTACCCAGTACCTTATCACAGGGGTTCTTTTTCATCCTTATCACCCTGATGCAATAAGGGGGAGAAAGAAAGAAAAGAGATAGATCTGAGAAAACCAGGAGAAAACCATCACAATTTAAGTTAACACATCACTTTACTCCAGAGATTCCTTTAGAAAAACATCCTCACCTGTAAAAGTGTTGTAGTTGATTAGAAACCATTCTGGAGACCCAAGTTTGAATATTACTTCAGACACTTCCTAGCCTCAGTTTCCTCATTTGTTAAATAAGGATGATAATACTGACACTACATGCTTGATAAGTTTGTAGCAAGAAATTTGAATTATTATTATTATTTTTGCTGAGGCAATTGGGTTAAGTGACTTGCCCAGGGTCACACAACTAGGAAGTATTAAGTGTCTGAGGTCAAATTTAAACTCAGGACTTCCTGACTTCAGGGCTGGTACTCTATCCACTGGGCCACCTAGCTGCCCAATTTGAGTTATTTTTTACTAAGAGCTCTGAAAAAGAAATGGGGACTCAGAGTGACACAGCAACACATAAAATCCATAATCCTTAAAGAGGATGAAGTCCAAAGGGCTCTCATAAATCATATCTGGTATATGTGTGTAAGACATTTGTTGGAAAAGATGGTTAAGGCAAATCAAGGAATGAAGACAGCAAAAACTTTAAACAACTTGGGGTTTTGAGGAGATAGGATGTAAGCAAGATACTGAGTCAGGGACTGAGAAGATTGAGAATTCTGAAGCAAGGTCAGAGAATGTTAAAATGATCATACTATTTGAGAAAAGAAGGAAAATTCTCCCTTGATTCAATTTCTTCTGGGACAGTGATAGGATTGTTCCTTTGAGGGCTCCTTACTTCAGTAACTACTCCAATGACTTTGTGAGCCCATCAATTTAAGATACTTTCATCTTCAATAAAGATTATAGCCCATTGAGGTTGTCTTCTCCTGAGGCAGTTAGTCAATCAACAAACATTTATTCAGATCATTTTTTCCTTGCTTCACTTACTCAGTGGTCAGAAGGAAAAAAATGATACGAGGACACTCTCAAGGTTTCTTTTAAGAACTTTAGAATTGATTTCATGACATGGGAGACAATGTCACAGGACTGTCCAGCATGGCATGCCCTTATCAAAGGAGGTGCTGGGCTGCATGAGCAAAGTGGAATTGAAGTGGCTCAAAGGACACATTCGATGCACAAATTCAAAGAATCCACCCCAAATGTTAATATGGACTATTTGTGCCTAATCTATAGTAGAGCGTTCAAAGCTCCTATTGATCTGATCAGCCACAGTTGGACACATTGTAACTTGACTCTAACATAATGATTCTCTTTGAGAATGAAGGATAACAATCAACCAAATATATTTTTTTTCTTTATTAAAGCTTTTTATTTGCAAAACATATGTATGGGTTCTTCAACATTAACCCTTACAAAGCTTTCTGGTACAAATTTTTCCCCCCTAGTCCCCACCTCTCTCCTAAATGGCAGGAAGTCCACTACATGTTAATTATGTTAAAATACTTGACAAATCAAATATATGTATACATATTTCCACACTTATCTTGCTGTGCAAGAAAAATCGTATCTACAAGAAAAAAAAATCAGAGAAAGGAAACACAATGCAAGCAAACATCAATAGAGAGCATGAAAATGTTATGTTGTGGTCTACATTTCATATCCCTCTCTCTGGGTGTATATGGCTTTCTTCACTGAACAATTGGAACCGGTTTGAAACATTTCATTGTTGAAGAGAGCCATGTCCATTAGAATTGATCATCATATAGTCTTGTTGTCGCCGTGTATAATGATCTCCTGGTTCTGCTCATTTCACTCAGCACCAGTTCATGCAAGTCTCTCCAGGCCTCTCTGAAATCATCCTGATGGTTGTTTCTTACAGAACAATAATATTCTATAACATTCATATACCATAATTTATTCAGCCACTCTCCAATTGATGGGCCAACCAAACATTTAAGGACATTATATGCACCAAGTACTGTGACAGCATTCTCAAGAAACATGTTCCAATGGGGATAAAAACACAAAAACACCTATATACATTTAAGATTAAAAGCAAGGTAATTGAAAAGTGATCTCACAGAGAAGACACTAGAAGAGGAGAACCAGGAAAGACTTTTTGAAGCAGATGGGAGTTGAACTGAATCTTGTAGAGAACCTGGGTTGATATGCAGAAGGGAGATAGTTGATACAGAGCCATGGAATTGGAAGGTGAAACACTACATGTGAGGACTGGGATATAGGTCATTTAGCTGGTTTGTTGAATTTATAAAGAGGAATAAAGTATTAAAAGACTAGAAAAATAGGTTGTAGTATAAATGACAAACAAAGAATTTTATATTTGATTCTGGAGGTAAGAGGGAGCCACTAGACACTCAACTTCCTGAAAATAAGGGAATATGAGCCAGATGATATTTCAAAAATCTTTCATCATCCCCACTAGCTGCAGGATTCTTTGACTCTATGGCCTTCTTTGGTCAAAATAATTTTTCACTTAATCATGCAATCAACTAAGAAATATTTTTGAGTCCTCACCATGTCCTTAGTTCTGGGGATGAGGTAGGGAGGGGAAGAGGAAAATGAAGGGCAGAATATAAGAGAAGCCTGTTCTTAAGGAAGCTATCATCTAAATTTTAAAGGAAAATAAGAAATGGAGAACAATTTGGTATAAAATACTGAATTGTATACTGAGTTAATTGTCAATTAATTATAGTGGGGGGACCCTGATCACTTCAATTCCTCAAAACCCACTAGGTGAAATTATAAACTGTATTAGAAAGACAATAGAGACAATGAAGGTCTCAAAGAAAATGATTTTTCTTAGTCTCCTTTCCTGGATCTTCATCCAGTTCATATCCATAACCATGAGTGTTCTCCGAGGATTTGTGGTGAGCCCCCTTCTTTTTTCCCTTCTATACTATCTCACCTGGTGATCTCATCAGTTCTCATGAATTCATCTGTCAGGTCTGTGTAGGTAATTTCCAGATTATTTATCTATATACCTAGTCCGAATCCTGCTTCTGAACTAACATTGCATTCCCAAGCTTCTTTTGGACATCTCAAAGTGGAAATCCCATAGGTATCTGAAACTCAGTAAATCCAAAGTAGAACTTCCTCCAACCCCTCCTTTTCCCCAACTTTCCTGTTATTGTCTAGGATGCTACCTCTCAGTCATTAGGTTCATAACCTAGGTTCATAACACCCCTGACTACTTACCTGCACTTATCTCACTTCGTCAGTCCATTTTCAAATCTTGACATTTTTGCTTTCACAATATTTCCCTTTTAAGTCCCTTTCTCTTCACTCATGCAACCATTAGCTTAGTAAAAGTCTTTATCATTTCCTCACTGGATTATTGCAATAACTTTCTAGTTGTTCTCCCTGACTCTAGTATCTGTCCTATGACAACCTATTCTCTACTTGGCTATCAAAGTGATTTTTCTAAAGTAGAGGCTTGACCATGTCATCTCCCTACTCAATAAATAAACTCTAGTGATTCCTTATTATTCTGGCATCTAATAGAAGATCCTTTGGCATTTAAAGCCTTTTACAATGAGACTTCTCCCTACCTTTCCAGTCTTCTTATATTTTACTCCTCTCCTCACAATCTAGCTACACTGACCTATTTACTGTTCCTCACACATTCATCTCCCATCTCCCCACCTTTATACCAGCTATCCAATATGCTTGAGATGTGTGTGCCCTCTCTTCACCCCCAAATCCTGACATTCTTGGCTTCCTTCTTTCTTTCTTTGAGGCAATTAAGGTTAAATGACTTGCACTAAGTTCTTGAGGTGAGATATGAATTTGGGTCCTTGTAACTCTAGCTACTTTGGCTTCTTTCAAGACTTAACCAAGATTCTGCCCTTGATAGGAGATCTTTCCTGGTTAGACTTAGTATAGTTGACTCATTCAGTTGGAAGGATATGCCAGAAGGAGTGCTACAAAATCAATAATAATTTATGAAACACCTCCTCATACCTGGACCAATGCAACAGCCTGCTGGTTGGTTTCCTTGCCTCAGGTGCTTTTCCACTGCAATCTATTACACTCATCTGTCACAGAACATAAGTCTGAACATACTACTCCCCAATTCAATAAATTCCCTTGGCTCCTTATTTCCTCAAGAATCAAATATAAAACCTACTATTTGGGATTCCAGTCTTTCCACCTTTCTAGTCTTCTTACATCTTACTCTCTTCCATATTCCATTCTGTAATCAATAACACTGGCTGCTTTGCTGTTCCTCATATCACCTCTCACAATACTATCTAGAATGGTGGTTGTGTGAGTGGAGAGAAGGGAATGTGATTGAGACTATGCAGAGAGAGAGAAACATCAAGGATGATTCCGAGTTTATGGAACTGGGTGACTGGAAGGATGATGATATCCTCAACAGCAATAGAAATTTAGAAGAGAGATTTTAGAGGGGGAAAAGATAATGAATTGTTTTGATCAAATTATGTTTGAAATGTTTCTAAATCATACAGTTGGAGTTCAATTGGCAGCTGGAGATGTAGGATGAGAACTGAGGAAACATGATAGATAGATCTGAGAGTCATCTTCATCATCTTCACAAATATAATTAGTTGGATCATGTGACCTGATGAGATAACTAAGAAAGAGTATATATAGAGAAAAAACTAGGGTCTAGCACAGAATCCTAGGATATGTCCAAGCACAAGTAACAGGTCGGGGATGAAGATCTTGTAAAGAAGACTGAGAAGGGATAAGCCAGACAAGTAGAAGAACCAAAAGAAAACAAAAGTTCAGGGATTAGAGTGATCCAGTAGGTCATCAAAATTAATGCTACAGAGGCTGAAAAGATTGAGGATTAACAAAGGACATTGGATTTAACAACAAAGCATGGTCCTCTTCCAGAATAAGGACAAATAACAATGACAAAGTGTAACCTGGGGCTCATGCCTAGGTGTTTGCATCAGACTTCTCTCAGTGATTACTCAAAATGACCTAATGGGCAGAATTGGAGAGAATTGGAGAGAAGAGAGCTCCTTTTTTTCTCCCTGACTTTCCATCTTTAGAAGAGGACATATTTATATTGCTCCGGGTTCTCTCAAAGTATAAGTCCATGAATAGAAAGATTCTGGGGAAAAGGTCAACATGTGGAAGAATTGTTTTTATTCTCAATTTGTTGCATTAGAACCTTTAGAGAAGTTTCCTTTGAGTGAAATTGGGAATCTTTTTTGGTGGAGTTGAAATATCTTGCTTTCAGTGGGAGAGGTCAATTGTTCTCTGTGTAACCTGGTATATGCTAATCTGCACAATTCCTCTGATTACCATTTATTTTCAGTTTGGATAAATGGATTTATCCATCATTCACTATATGTGATGGTCTTTGTATGATTGGGTGAGAAGAGAGCCAAGACTTTCAATATAGCTTGGAACTTTTTTTTTTTCTGTTAAGGGATAGGAGGCAAGAAAAGTAACTTGAAACTAAAAATTATTCCCCCCAGTCTAGCAATATTTAGCAGGATGGATAGATACAATTCTAGTATGATTTACCCTCCCTGAGAAAAGCAGAGTAAGCTAGCCTCGTGGCCCTAATCTCCTGATCCTCTACTGGCAGGAACTGAAATCTCTCTTGGAGAGGGATAGAGGAGATTCTATTTAAAATCTATTTATGTCTCCTAGTAAGTTTTTTTTTTTTTTTTTTATAAAGCCATGTGGACAAACCCATAACCTACAATGGTAATACACATGCATGTTTTACTGAAGTTAATATAATTATGCTCAGTAGTCCCAAACTGTCTAGTTTAACCTTTTTTTTTTATTAGATTTTTAAAAAACCTGTCATTGCTCTAGATACCACTACCTCCTTTCTTCTCTGCCATGTTTTCCTTTTTTTTTTTTTTTTTGGAATCTTTTATACCCACAGCTTTCCATGCTAGAAACTTGCATCCACTATATAGCCTATCTAATTGGTACCTCCCTTCCCCTCAAGCCATACTAGGTTTTTTGGAGATCTTCCATTCCTTTTGAATTCAATTTAGGAGATGCTGACTAATTCTGCAGTTTGGAAAATTGGGTACCACCCTAGTGCCTTCCTTGCTTCATTTTCCTCTTTAAACTTCAAGCCTTGGCTATCTCCAATTAAGCCACGTAACTTTCCCTAAAATTCACAAAATAAAGACTTGCTGTTTTGAATTTAATGGTTGGTTCTTCGAAGACTTCTTTAAGTCAAAAGGTTATGATAATGAACTAGAATACAATATAGAGTTCATTTATTTGGTAAACTAACATATCTACAGATACTAGACTATATATGAGTCATTGTCAAGTGGGAGATACATCCAATGCATGCTATAATTCAAAGAAGTAGGAAGAGGGCCATAAACTAGAGAAGCCAAGGAAGGCTTCATGGCCTTGAAAGGCAGATTGGATTTGGGTAGATGGAAGGTAGGAAAATGAGCATTCCAAGAAGAGAGGATTGGCAAAAACAGATTGTAGTGCTTAGAAAATCTTAAAGTAAACAGAACCAAGAGAAAAATATATGCAGTGACCACAACAGATATAAGAAAATGAAAAGACCTTAGACTTCAGATCAATGCAACGCTAAGTCTTGACTCCAGATACCAGCTAATGAAACATTTGTCCTTCCTTCCTCTCTTCTGGTAGAGATTTGGTAAACTACTCATATTGAGTGAGGTTTTTGTTCTTTGAAATAACCAGTATTTTCATTTGGTTTATTTAATTATGTGTCTCAGTTGCAAGGAAGGGTTCTATTAGGGGTTAGAAAAATTGGGAAGTGATTTTTTTTTTTAATTGCTAAAATATTTTTTAAAAAATAAAATAGAAAATTTTTTTAGAGAAATCAGTTATTCTGAATTCCATTCTATAACTCGGAGTTTTGTTTTGAGGGAGGAGCTTGCTTTTGCATCTTTCAGAAGTGACAACCCACTTTTAACTGGCTATATCATTCTGTTGAGCCATGTTGCATATTTACTTGCCCAGAGGGTAAGTTGTGAGCTTAATTTAAGCCTAATGTAATTTGAGGTAGAAAACCTTAGTCACAAATAGAATGAAAGGTGATTAAATCCCCAAAGGAGGTCAGAAATGATGGTGATGCTGGCAAACCCCTTTGTGCTACACAATAGGCTAATAAAATTATGAACCTGACACAGGATATATTTTCTTAAACCTGAAAATGCACTTAACACTCCTGCAGGTGATATGTATGATATTTGGATACTTTTCCCTACAGAGAAGAAAATGTTTAATTTTATTATTTTATTTGTTATATTTATTTGTTTTATTGCTTCAATTTGCTCAGAAAAAACTCTGTAATTTCACAATACCTGTTGCTTAACACAGGAGAGAGTATACAGTTTTGCTTCTAAAAATGGAAGGGAATATTTTTGCCTCCTCATTAGAAATAATAAGCCATATTTTTTAACCATAACAATTGGAATGGGGATAATAACAAGGAAAATCTGAGAAAGAAATGGGACTATGTGATCAAAAAACAAGCTAAAGAACAGGGCCAAGTTTAAACAACTTGATTTCCCCTGACTTCTGATACTCTATATCCACTGCATCACCTAGCTGTCCCCATTATCTTTATAGTGATTGTCAAGGTCAAAATCACTAGGCTGGGTGTGTTTTTCTTTGCTTTGCTTTGCTTTGCATCCCCAATGCCTGGTAAATAGTGGGTTCTTTTTTTTTTTTTTCTGAGGCAATTGGGGTTGTGACTTGCCCAGAGTCACACAGCTAGGAAGTGTTAAATGTCTTGAGGCTACATTTGAACTCAGCTCCTCCTGACTTCAGGGCTGGTACTGCGCCACCTAGCTGCCTCAATAGTGGGTTCTTAAGAAATGTTAGTTGACTCACTAACTAACTGTATAATTTTTGCTGGAAATATAAATGGGTTCCAGGAAGATTTAGATTGATAGCATCGTGAAAGTGTGGCTGAATAACTTTAGGTCTCAATTTTCTCATCTATAAAATTGAAATATTGCATTATCACTCTCCAAAGATCATTGAATTGTTTTGAGAAAAGGGCAATGTGAACTGGACAGAAGCACATGGATAAGAAGTTTGAACAGCTCACATTCTATAACATTTAACAGTTCACGAAGTATTTCCATTACAACGATCTAGTGAGGTAGGTAGTACATTATTCCCATGTTACTGATAATTGTAAACTCCCCATTGGATTGTAAACACCTTGAGGAAAGGGACAGCCCTTTGTTTCTTTATATATCTCCAGAGCTTACAACAATGCCTAGAACATAATAGGAACTGAATAAATAAAGTTGATTGATTGATGAAGAAATTGATATCCAAGAAGATTGTATGACTAGTTCCTTATGGAATATCTTAGCTAAGCTCTTCTGGAATTTATTTATATTTTTAACAAGTACTATCTTGTACAATGAATTTCATAAGCTTATGTGACTGTATAAAATATTGGCTCCTTTTATCAATCTTAAATTAACCTTCTTAAACTTCAAGGGGACTCCCCCTGAAGTCTAATATGTTTGGATGTGGTGAACAAGTCCCTGTTCATCCTATACTTCTTTCTATTAGTGGTCACTCAAATATAGTCTCACCTAAAAGAAGAGGTATGGATGCTTTGAGCTCTAAGGATTTTTTCTATCACTGTATATTAGAGCAATTAGATAGTGATGAAAAATGAAGACAGGACCAGCTGGACAGGTTGAGGTTGTGTGATCAGATAAGACCAAATGAGTTCCAAAATCCTTCTAATAAAGTGAAAAATGAAGTGGAAGGACAATGGAGTTGGAGTCAGGAGAGACCAGTTGGAGTTAGGAAGACCTGAGTTCAAATCCTATGGTAGACAATTACTTGTTCTGTGACTCTGGGGAAATCATTCATTTAACTTCTCAGTCCTGTCTTCTAATTTGTTCTTATCCATCTCTCCATCAGTCTATCTATCTATCTATCTATCTATCTATCTATCTATCTATCTATCTATCTGTCTATCAATATTTTATTTTGCCCCAGTTACATGTAAAACAACCAGTATCCTCATTTGTAAAATGGGGATAATAATAGCACTTACCTCCAAAGGCTATATATATATATATATATAGCTTTGCAAACTTTAAAGTTCTATATAAATGTTAGTTCTTAATATTTCTTTCTTTCTCTGATACTTATTGACTGTGTGAACATAAGCAAAACACACAACTGCTTGGAGCCTCAGTTTGCTTACCTGAAAAATGGGAGTAATAATACAGTACCGACTTAGTAGAATAATTGTGAGGTTCAGATGCAACAAAGAATGCAAAGCCCTTTGAAAACCTTAAGATGGCATATAAAGCTAAAAGGTTCACTGGTTCAGCTCAAGCTGCTATCTTAAAGAAGCAAATATTTAATGACTACTATATATAAGTTGGGCAGGTAGGTGGTATAGTGGATAAAGCATAAGACTCATTTTCCTCAATTCAAATCCAGCCTAAGCACTTACTAGCTGTATGACTCTACACAAGTCACTTAATGTGTTTCTGCCTCAGTTTCCTCATCTATAAAGTGAGCTGTAGAAAGAAATGAAAACCTCTCCATTATCTCTGCCAGCAAAAAACCTCAAATGGGGTCATGAAGAATTTGAAACAACTGAACAACAACAAATATGTGAAGCTCATATTCCTGTGTACTAGGAATATGAAGATAAAACAAATCCTTGTCCTCAGGAGTTATTTTCTATAATAAGAAAAACTACATAAGAAAACTACATAACTTCATCCAAGAGAAAGGAAGAAAGAAGAGGAGTGGAAAGGTTAAATTTAAATAATAATGAACAATAAATTTTTAAATTGGTACTTGATTTTAGTTTAAAGAAATATAACTATTGAGTGCTCAGAGAGATCTATGTTCTCATTGGACTGTATGTTTCCTTCAACAATGCAGTTATAACAAACACTAGCTTCATAGCCAGAGACCCTGGGTCCAAATCTCTCTTTCAGTCTTTAGTGTGACATTGGGAGGGAGACAATTTTCCTGGATCTCAATTTCTTCTTCTGGAAAATGAGGAGGTTGCACAAGATGGCCTCAGAGGTGCTTTCCAGTTCTGATCTCTGATTCTATGATTTCATTATCCCATGACCTATCCAACATGTCTATCTACTGTGTGTGATCCATGTTTTCCTATAAATTCATCACAAGATATGCATCCATGTATATTGAACACCTTCCTTAATTTCTCCTGGGGTAAGAGTAAGGAAGGGAACAAGCATTTATTAAATGTCTATTATGTGTCATGTCCTGTAACTTTACAAATGTTATCTTAGTTGATCTTCACAACAACCTTGTGAGATTTTTTGGGGGGTTGTTGGGAGTCACTTTCAGTTACTCTTTGTAAGCCCATTTAGAGTTTTCTTGGCAAAGATACTTAACTTGTTTGCCATTTCCCTCTCCAATTTATCTTACAGATGAGGAAACTGAAGCAAACAGCTTAAGTAACTTGCTTGGGTCATACAGCCAGTGTCTGAAGCCAGATTTGAACCCAGGAAGAAAAATCTTTCTGCCTCTTGGTGCTATTATAAGCCCCATTTTACAGCTAAGGAAATTGAGGCAGACAGATTAAGTGACTTATTCAAGGTTACAGTTAGCAAGTGTCAGAGGCTGGCTTTTTACTTAGGGTTTCCTCACTCCAGGACCAGCACTCTATCATTATGCCTCTAGCTGACATAAATGAATATGAAGTAACCATTTGGGTTGCATACTCATTATTCCTTTCTATTCCCATGAGATCAACCTAGCTTCTTTTTTTTTTTTTTTTGGATTATATATTTCTCTGATGACATTCCTTTGTTACTTCTTTGTTAACATCTTTGTTACTTCTTATTTTTTATATATTATAACTTACTCCCACCCGTCCTGTATCTTTTTATTGTCTTCTGCATCATACACATTTTCATTTCTTTGGAGACTGTTGCTTTTTATGTGTCATTGTCTTAAAACAACATTGGTAGAATATTGTATTAAAAATATGGACCTTTGTTTTTTGGGCAATTTTAGATCATTGCAATTTCCTAAAAATAATCCACTTGCTCTCCTCTGGTTTAACTAGGTTCATCTGATTGTATCCTTTCAATATCTATTCTACTAGAATACCCTAGATCATCTAGGATGAACCTCATAGATTGTCCATCAAAAGTCTGTTCCATAATCTGAGCACTAAATCTTCTTCATCTTTTGGTTTTTCCTACATGAATTGTAAGGTCAGATTTTTTTGAGTGGTTACATATTTTGCTTAGGAAATTCTACATTGTTCTATGGCTTGATACAACCAGCACAAAGTCATTCACATGTAGAATTTTCTGAAGAACCTCACCATCCATAGGGAATTCATCTTTAAGTTGGACTCTGTGGTGGGTCTCCCCATAATATTGGTGAACAGTTTGAGTAAGCATATTTCCTTGTTACCTGCTTTCCCTAATGTTTGTATTAGGTGTGGGTTGGAAAACAAAGCTATTTCTATTTTATCTTTCAAGGAATCTTGAAGGTTGCAACAGGTACACAAGTTGGAAGAAAATCTTTAAGAAGGTGTCTTGCTCCGTTGAATTAAATATTTTTTCATGACCAACAAACAATAAGCATGGGGTGAGAGGGGCAGTTTATATACTCCATATCTTTCAGTAAATTGTATAACAGTAAATACGTGGGTCACTGGGGAATACTGCTTGCAAAAAAGCTTCCTTTTCTCTACTTCATTCATTAAGGAAGATTTCAACTCTTGCATAGATAATCCTCACAAAAATAGCTATGTTATCTATACAGGCTAATATCAATACTTACTGGAGTTCTTTGTCATGTTTTTTTTTTTTTAATATCAATGAAATCTTAAAATTTTTCCATGACCTTGGTATTTTCCCCTCTTTCTGATCCTTTGTAGAATGAGTTCTCCCTCACATACCATTTGTGTATACACTTGGATCACTGTATAAAACTTGGTCTAGTTCAAATGCCCTTCCCATTGCTCTCTTTAGTATAATTTCTACTTCCTTTATAAACATATCCATGATCATGCTGTTAGAGTTTGAAGGTAATGATTTTGTACTTGATAATGAAATAGTTATTTTTAAAAGTCTCTGCAGATTCATCTTTTTTCTTATCTGTCTCTCTAATTTCATCCTTAAATATTCTCAGGATGACTCTGCTTAGTTTGGTTTTGTTAATAAGCAGTATTCAACCTGGTTTTACCTGCCAAGGCTTCTCTCTGCATGGGGACAATATTGCTCAGCATCTTCCAACATCCTTCTCAGTAAGTTTTTTACAAATGAGTTTTTCATTTTATAGTGGTGTTACCTTAGGTTGCCATCTCACTTTGATTGGCAAATGAATGATTAAGGCATTTGGTCTCTTTGTAGACCAAATGAGATAACATTTATAAAAAGTTTAACATGTGCTTGGCACATTATAGGTGCCAAATAAATATTTGTTCTCTTATCCCACACCCTATACTGTCAGTTGATTCAGATAGGTTAAACTTCTATGTGAAATTATTGTAAGTGCGTCAATGTCATTTGTATTATGTTACCTGCTTTTTATGAAAAATAATTTGTTTGATTAGGTTAGGATTGAGTTGTTTCAATTGCATACCATCTCTTTCTTCTAGTTTTGTACAGTTTTGATCTTTGGTCTAACAAGTCTTGATCTGACTATACACCAACTGTTAATTCAGGACTGACATATCAATCATGAATATTTTTCTTTCTGTTAAAATAAAATCAACTTCATTTTTTTATAATGTTATTGAGTGCTTAGTGATGTCTTTTCTCAAAGAAAGTCTGCACAAAATTGCAGCATGAAGTTTCTGTGTAATACATAAGCCTTTCTTACATCTTATTCCTGATTTCCTCTATGCTTATCACGATCATTACATATCCCCATCTTTGCATCAACAATGCTGAGTATCAAAATGTATACTAATTTAATTTGGAGGCTCTCATTCAATAGAACTTAAGCACTTCTTCATCTGCTGTAACTGACAATGATACAAAAAATGCAATTTTTTTGTTTACAATAGTATTCTATTTTTCCAAATATATGTAGAGATAGTTTTCAACATTCATTTTTGTAAGACTTTGTGTTCCAAAATTTTCTCCCTTCCTTACCTCCCCCATCCATGAGACAGTAAGCATAGCTTGCTAATATAGGTTTAATATAGCAAACTTTTTAAACATATTTCCATATTTGTCATGTTGTACCAAAAAAAATCAGATCAAAAGAAAAAAAAAAACACAAGAAAGAAAAAGTAAACAAAAAAGTGAAAATACCATGCTTTGATCCACATTCAGTCTCCATAGTTCTCTCTCTAGATGTGATTGGTATTTTCTATCCCAAGTCTATTGGAATTGCCTTGAATCATTGCATTGTTGAGAGCCAAGTCCATCATAGTTGATTATCACATTGTAGACATAGTATACAATGTTCTCCTGGTTCTTCTCACTTCACTCAGCATCAGTTTTTGTAGGTCTTTCTAAGATTTTTCTGAAATTAGCCTGCTGATCGTTTCTTATAGAACAATAATATTCCATTACATTGATATATCATAACTTTTTTATCCATTCAATTTCCAGTTCCTTAATTCAAATATTTCCATGATGATCTTTTTATGAAAACCCATCATGAGTCCTGAAATATGAGATAATTAAATGACCCTTGACTTCTTGTTGCCTATTGTGGCTGGTGGAAGATGAAATGATTGAGGAAAGAAAAATTTCATCTTCTGAACTTATCAATTTATTAAGCAATGCATGCCAATTGCTCCATGTATGCTTAACAAAGTGGGACCAGACCGTCTCAGCTTAGGCCTGGAGCCCAAATACAGGGGAAACAGTTTTATACATTTAAAACAATTAATTAAATAAGACCAATTATTTAAAAGGATTATCTGATTTCTTACTGGAGGAAAGATTTGGGACTTTCCAAATTGGAAAGGGAAAAATGAACACATACAATTTTCTGCCCCTTTCTCTGGACTTTTCTTTCAGTAGTGTTCTCACCTCCATCTCTGCAATCTTTTCTTCTTATTGATGAGTTCCTAGAGTCTCTCTTTTTTTTTATTTTTTAATTTTAAGCTTTTTATTTGTATAACATATGTATGGGTAGTTCCCCAACCTTGATCTTTACAAAGCTTTCCAATACAAATTTTACCCCCAGTCCCCTCCCCTCCCCTAGATGGCAGGAAGTCCACTACATGTTAATAATGTTGAAATGCTTGAGAAGTTATGCAAGAAAAATCCTATCTACAAGAAAAAAAAAGAATCAGAGAAAGGCAACACAATGCAAGCAAATGTCAATAGAGATCATGAAAATGTTACGTTGTGGTCCATATTTCATGTCCCTCTTTCTGGGTGTATATGGTTTTCTTCAGTGAACAACTGGAACTGGTTTGAGACAATTCTTTATTGCAGAGAGCCATGTCCATCAGAATTGATCATCATGTAATACTGTTGTTGATGTGCATGATGATCTCCTGGTTCTGCTCGTTTCACTCAGCATCAGTTCATGCAACTCTCTCCAGGCCTCTCTGAAATCGTCCTGCTGGTCGTTTCTTACAGAACAATAATATTCCATAACATTCATATACCATAATTTATTCAGCCACTCTCCAATTGATGGGCATCCCTTCAGTTTCCAGTTTCTAGCCACTACAAAAAGGGCCGCCACAAACATAGAATCTCTCTTTTGAAGAAGTTCCCAATAGACAAAAGATATGGGAAGACATGTTCATATTATTGAAAACTGGAAAGGATTTCAGAGCTTGCCTGGCCCAATCTTTGTACTCTGGAGATGAGGAAAATCTAGCTCAGAGAAGTGACTTGTTCAGGTCACACGGATAGTAAGAAACAGCTGAGATCCCAACCCAGGTTTTTTAACTCCAAATCTGGGGGGCGGTTCCCCTCATTTCATGCTTTCATACTAGGAGAAGGGAAACCTGTGTGAACAAAGGCACAAAGAGGGGAATATTCACAGTGTGTTCAGAAGACAATAAGCAGATCAAATTGTATAAAGCAGAGAAATTCATTATAGAAAATGGCAAGAGGTAAAACTAGAAAGATATGTTGGAGACGAATTGTGGAAAACCTTGAATGTCAGATTAATAATTTGAACACTATTCTGTATCTCACATAAGATGTGGAGGGATAGGGAGGGAAAAACACAAAATTCACTTAACATGGTTATCTCAACTGCCCACCAAGTAACTATTCTATTTGGTCCAATTCATGGCCAAAAGTCTGTTGAGTATTGAGAAGTCACTCACTCCCTGTGAATCTAATCACTGTGGCAAGCATAGAGTCAAATAGAGAATACACAGTCTCCATCTGAAAAGCCAGTCTAACACTCCAGCTACTCAATTCATGAATATGCTTTTGCCACATCGGAAGCTGCTGCTTAGCAAAGATATTATGGGATGAATCCCTGATTTGACCTTTTGTATCTTCATCCATCCCACTGTGCTAAAAGCAATTATGTACTTCTCGTATGTGGCTTTTGGAATGGGAAGTCACTTTGTTATGTGCCCCTTTTCACACTCCCAACTATCCCCTTGCTCATTCCTTTCTCCTTTTTCACAACAGCCTTAACAGCATGTTTCCTCCACTGTTCAACAGAATCTAAAATGGAATTTAGAAGAGGCAAGTCATGGTGGAAACAGGTGGAAACAGTGGCTGTTGCTATGATTAGATTCCCCTTTGCTAGATACAATGATGATTCTGGGAAACCAGGAAGGAGAGGAGCACCCTGGAGAGAATGGGGGAGACAGAGAGAGAGTGGGGCTCTTTTTCAAGAGGTTGGGGCAACTTTCTACACCGCAAAGAAAGTCTAGTGTCACAAGATGGGTAATAGAATTATAAATTCAAAGCTGAAAAGACCCTTAGAAGCAAATGAATCCAACCCCATCATTTTACCAAGGAAGAAGCTAAAGTTCCAAGAGATTAAGTAAATTTCAGGATTTGAACTCTGGTCTTACTCACTGTAGGTCAGTGCCTTGCTGTAGGTATTCTGGTGGTCTTCTCCTTTACCCATAGCTATGTGTGCATCTATTTATGAGTATTCACACTTCTTTTTGTGCATATGTTTGTTTGCATGTGCATGTGCAAGTTTAAGTCTGTTGTCTCTGTATATATAAATGTACAGTCTCCACCCCTTGTTAGTTATGTCATTGAGCAAATATTGTGACACCAGAGAAACTGCGGCAAGCAGAGATTGGTTTTTTAATCTTTGATGTGGAGTTCAAGCTAGCTGAGCGGATGAGACTCTTGTCCAAAACATTCGGTGCAATTAAACTGAGGCAGGGAACTTATATAGTGTTTTAGCTAACTAGGGTTTGCAAACAGAATACATAACCCAAATATACAATTGTATAGGGGAAACAAAACAGATAATGGGGGCAAGGACACTGGGAGGATGGACAAGCCATAATTCTAGGAAAGGATCATAACAATTCTGAAAGATTAATAACTTAATCTCTCCAGGATAGGGGTCAAGATAAGAAAGTCAAGGGCAGGAGAACAGAGGCATGGGGTAATGCTCCAAAGGAGGGGGAATTATCAAGATCGAGGATGATGCACCTGGAGTTTATGACATAATGTTATGTAAAAGGGATCAGAACTTCAAGGTTTCTCCCGGGCTCTTTTTTTAAACTCAATTTCCAATCTTAATGGCAAGGAAGGGGGGATGGCTCAACAATATTCAATTTCTCTGAATTTCCTTTTCTGTAAAATGGGGTAGTTAGGGGCAGCTATGTGGCACAGTGGATAGAGCACGAGCCCTGAAGTCAGGAGGACTTGAGTTCAAATCTGTCCTCAGACACTTAACATATCCCAGTTGTGTGACTCTGGGCAAGTCACTTAACCCCAATTCCTCAGCAAAAAAAGCAAAAAAAAAGGGGGGGGGGTAGTTATCTTTGCCCTAGTTGCCTCAGAAACTTGTGGTAAGCCTTAAATGTAATTTCTACTTCTGTGCTCTATAGATTTGGCATTCTCCTGAAAAATAGTCTAGTGATCCTAGATCTGATAAATTCTACTATAAAATCACTACACTATGCAAAAATATGCAAAAAGAAAAACCCCACAGAACTTATTGGAAAAATTGGGTTGGGGGGTATAATGCTCAAAAAATTTCAGTAATGTCCATTAAAGAGAGAGAGAGAGAGAGAGAGAGAGAGAGAGAGAGAGAGAGGAACCTAATGAAAATACCAGCCAAATTCTATACATGTTAAATTAGCTTCAGATACTTTCTAAGCTGTGTGACTGGGTAGATAGCTTAACTCCTATTTGCTTCAGTTCTTCATCTTTAAAAATGGGGATACACTGAAGAAACAAATTGCAAACCATCCCCATATCTTTGCCAAGAAAACCCCAAAGGTTCATGAAGAATCAGATATGACTAACAAGGGAAGGGAGATGATGGCTACCTCAGGGAAGAAAGAATCAGACCCCTCTCCCCTCTTGCCAAGGAATTGCCCCTCGCTCCATGTCTGCAACCTTGGACCCAAGTTAGTTGGGATTCAGCAAACACATATAAGAGGTTTTAGTTATTAACATTCTGTCTGAAAATCCCTTGAAGGGTGGCTTAAGAGCAAGGCCCTGAAGAGAAGGAGCAAGGTGGAAAAGTATTCATTAAGCATTTACTTAGTATACTGTCTGTACAAATATCTCATTTGAGGAATTCCTCAGTGTAGGAATCATGGGCTAGCAGAGAAGGAAGGAGAGCTCCAAACTGAGAACTCTATATAATTTTATCCAAGACCTGCCATTCTTAGTCTCAGATATTCCACTTAATGCCAATGCTAGCTCTAGTCAACCAATGGTCACAAGGGCTGATAAAGTACAGATAGCTCAATGTTCTGTTATAAATCCCCAGAGACTACTGACAGGTGGTAATTTTTTGGAAAGGAAGTATTTGACTTGGACATTGAAGGATCCTTGGGATTCAGATAGGAGGACCCAAAAGGGGACTCATTTTTTTTTAAGCAGAGAGACCAGCTTGAGCAAAGGTATGGCCCATAGAGGAATAAACCCATCCAAATTTCAGTTTTCCTGTCTGAGATGTAATGAATTCAGAAACTGGAACACTATCTAATTTGGATGGAGCAGCACATAGAGTGCTGGAGCTTTAAGTCAGGAAGTCCTCAGTTTCATTTTTTTAAATAAAGCTTTTTATTTTCAAAAATATGCATGGATAATTTGACAACATTGACCTTTGCATAGCCTTGTGTTTCAGATTTTCTCCTCCTTCTCCCCCAACCTCCCCTAGATGGCAAGCAATCCAATATGTGTTAAAATATTAAAATATATGTTAAATCCAATATGTATAAACATTTATACAATTCTCTTGCTGCACAAGTTTTTGGCCCACAGATGGGAACAGATCAGAATTGAGTTAGAGAGAAAAAAGTTTTGCTGTTCATCAAATTCCAAAATTCAAACTGGCTATTAAATATTTTCTGTTACAAAATAATTAATAAAATTAGGTGTAAAGTTGTTATAATACCTGGACTTTTTTTTTTAAGTAATGAAGAGTAATTTGGAAAATTGGAAAGGAAATTAGTATAATTCCTTGGCTGAGTTCTGGAAGAAGACTTGGCCCAATTGGGGTTGAAAGGAAGAATGGAAAACAAGATTTCCCCCAGAAAGTCTCTGTGTTAACTCCTTCCCTCCCTCTTTGCTCCTCTATCAATGGTTTGTTGCCTGAACTTCCTCAGTTTCCCCACCTGCAAATTGAGAAGAATATTGATACCATTCCCTATCTTAGCTCTTACACTTGGACTGCTGAATGAAAGTGTAGAAAATTACAAAACTGTGGTAACTGGACCTGCTTCAAATTGATGTTACATAATCTTAATGAGATCCTCATTGCAACAAGGCAATCCTTTTAAACTTTCCTAATTAGTTCCCTCCCATGACAGCAAACCTTAAATTGTTATATGATTTATAAAAATACATATATAAGTACATACATATATAATAAAATAGTAAAACAAAAATAGCATAGTTATTATTTCATATACAAGATATTAATTGATTCTAACTACTAGAGTCCCAACCCCATTACTCATTTTTACTTTGTATTCACATTTGCAATTACAAAATCTCCCCATAAAATGTAAACTCCAGGAAAGTTAGGACTATTTAATTATAGTCTTCTATCTCTAATTCCTAATTCTGTGTCTGGCAATAGAAGTCAATAAATGTTAATTTAGTGAATGTTGAATGAATAACCAAATCAAGGACAGAAATCATATGGTTTCCTTCTTGTAACCCCACAAGCTACCCTTCACAGGATCTTTGATAAAATCAATCTGATAAGCATTTACTAAATGTTTCCACTGGGCACATTACTGTTCTGTACTCTAGGGATGAAAAAACAAAATGGCATGGGTCTTGCCCTCAAGGAGTTTACATCCTACAATAGTTCCAACATATACAGATTATAATTGCTTAACTCAGGACCCAGGGTTACCTATATTATAGGGATATATGATATATTTAGATACATAAGATCCTGAATATATCACTCCAAGACTCCAAGGGAAAGTATAATTTCCTTTATGGAAGGATTCTCCATGACTGGGAGATCATGTCTTCATTCTTCTGTCTTCAAAAGGAGCTAGAGTTATATCCTACTGCACACCAGATATTTCAGTCTACAAGTACAATACTGTTTTGAAAGTTCAAGATAAAAGCCAATTTCTCTGAATGTTCTAGCAGAGAGAAATCCCATTGCAGACTGGGAGGGAAACAGCTTGCTCTCAGCAAGCTTAGCTCCTTCCCAGCACACTCTTGTTTACAAAAAAGAAAATCATGAATAGGAATCAGCTTTATTCATTTAAATTAACTATAACAGAAAAGGGAAAAAATATACAGATTAGGGCAGAAGATAGAATGCACAAGAGTAAATGTACTCTTCCAATGGGGAACAAGATAAAATCTCAGCTCAACCAAAGAAAGGATGATTTCACCATTTTCCATTTTTAGTAGTCTTTGGAGGCTTAAGCAATGGAAATAAAGAGAGATGCTAAGAGAAAGCCGTTAACCTCTTCTCCTATTTTTTTCAAAGTGCCTCTCTGATTCCTTCTACAGAAATGTGTCTATCTTATGGGTATCTCATTTTTGGGGGGTAGAGTAGGGTGTTTAAGAAGGACCAGTAGTGTGAAGGATGCTCATCCATTTTTGGTGTTTACTTGACACTTAACTCTTACTTGTGGCTCCAAGAAGCTGCCATGTGCATTGACCACAGCCTGATAAACTCTCAGCAGATGGACTAAACCAGGTTGAAGGTAATCAACAGCCTCAAACCCATTGGTGAATAAGGTGTGTGTGGGGGGGTGTCTACCCTCAATAGAATAGGTAAATAAGAACTATTTGTCACCAACAGCCATACAAGTGACTGAAGCTGGTCCTCTTAAAATTTGGTCATCAATCTTCCACTGCATCCTGGACCCTTGCCGGTCATTCTGACTTTCCACTGCTCAGGAAGAGAGACTGACATCTTTGGGCAATTCTGTCTCATTTAACTCCAGCACCCCCAGGAATCCAGATCTAACCCTGTGATGTCATTGATCCTCTGAAAAAATTAAGAACAAATATTTATTTCTTACCTGTTAATCTCCCTCATTATAAGTTCCTTGAGATTGTTTTTTGCTTTTTTTTTTTTTTTTTTTGGTATCCCCTCCAGAACGTAGCACAGGGCTGGGCACATATGAAGCTCTTAATAAATTCTTGTTGCCTGAATGACAAATAATCCAGGAAGCAGTTTCAACTTCTCATGAACAAACATTTATTATTTATTATGAATTTTCAACAAAGGCGTCTCTTTTGTGAACTTTGAAGATGACTTGTTTGTCTTAAGGAATCATTATTATTTTGAAAATGGTTTTTCTATTTGCATTTCGTTGTAAGTCTCTTGCTGAGGAAAAATGAAATTAGACTTCTAGTTAGCTAAATGATCTCTAGGCAGGGATTTCTCACTCCCTTTGCTGACAGTTGGACTCATTTTTATTTCATTCAGCTAGTGGGATGCTTTTGCATATAGTGGGCACCCAATTTATTTGTTGATAAGGTCATGGAATCATTGAATCTTTGGGCTTGGAGACAATTAAAGAGCTCATTTTAGGCAAAGTGTTTTCTTTCTCTTGCCCAGGAGTTTGTTTGCTTACTTATTTCTTTTTTCATCTTAAATTAGATTAAGTAGTCCTGATGGGCTTTAATTGCTCTAAATGGTTCTATTTGCAAGGGCAGGCTTGAAATGGCCATTTAGAGCATATATGACTTAACTGGAGAGAAGCAGTTGATTGTAAAGGTCCCTTTCAGCTCTAAGGCCTGTGTTAACAATGAGTTTTCTGCAGAAAGGCTTTAGCCCTTATTTCATACACTGTCTTCTAAGACACAAGAAACACTGCCTTTACAGAGTTGCAATCTTTACATTTCAAAAGGAAACATTAAGGGAGAAAAATTGACAGTAGGTTTCATAGTGAAATAATTGATGATGAAGCAATACTGCTTCTGGTGTTAATAGCTAGCTATAAGGAATGGAAGCTGATTTTTTAAAGTATTATCACAAATGGAGAAGTATGGCCTTTACTTTGGAGGGAACACAGTTGATGGGAAGGCTAAATAAATCAAAAGATCCCAAGAACATGAGGTATTAGAAAGGACTTATCTTTCAACTTTTCATGGTGAGAATTTTATATACTTTTCATTCATATTTTGAATTGACATATCTGGAATATTGAGAAAGTGTATTGGAAAATAAGGTGCCTCCTTCTACTGCAGGTTGCTTTAATACTATTAAATGAAAAACCAGAAGCCAATCAATCAGGAAACTTGAGAGTAAACTTGGGATTGGAAGAATAGACCAATGAACTAGATTCAAACAACACAGTTAAACAAACCTGAAACTGTGTTTGGGTGCATTGGGGAGAAGAAATCCCATTTTGTTCTATGTAAAGGCATGGAAGAGAAAGATTATTGTAGGAATGGAATAGCAAGAAATCAGTTTGATTAGACCTGAATTGATGAAGGGAATTAATGCATAGTAAGTGTATAAAGGTAGGTTGCAAGGGCTTTAAATGCTAAACAGAGGAGTTCATATTTGATAGTAGGAGAATTAGGAAGACATTGAACTTTGCTGAAGGGGAGATGAATTTGTATTTTAAGAAACCCATTTTGATAGCTACATAGAGAATGAATTGGAGAAAGGAAAGACTTGAAGCTGGAAGGGAATTATTGCAGTAATCCTAGCAAAAGATAATGAGAGCTTCAAGAAAGATGAAGAATATGTGAATGGAGAGATAAGGACAAGAGAGATGTCATAAAGGTAGAATAGACAAGATGTGAAAATTGTTTGAATATGTGAAATGAGAGAAAGTGAGTTCAGGACTCTAAGATTATGAGCCATAAAATGCATACAATGTTTCTAGTTTTCAATAAAGACTGGAAAGTCCTATGATTAACCGTAAAGAAACTTAGAAATACACAAAATGAAAGAAATGCTAATCAGAATGAGTCATTTTCACCTGTTCCTGTCATGATAATTCAAATTCAATCAAATATTTATTAAATGATTGCTTTGTAAGAGGAACTGTATATATAAAGCCCTAGATTTATCAAAATGAAAAATGCAAGACTGATTTTTTTGCAGAGGTAGGGGGAAATGGATATAAAAGATTGCATATATAATGGCAGACATTATTGAAGTGTTGATTAGATTTACTGCACTATTTTTTTTCCCTATAATTGATGACTCTCTGAGGGGATGAAGAGAGTACAATGGAAAATGTAGGCAATATGAAAATAAAATATAAAAACAAAATTAATTTTGAAAAACTGAGTTTGAAAGGCAAAGAATGTTAAAACAATGATTTTAATGGGACCCAAACAGAGAGGAAGGGCAGCTAAGTGATGCAGTTCTGAAGTTAGGAGAACCTGAGTTCAAATCCTGCCTAGGATTCTTTCTAGCTATGTGACCCTGGGCAAGTCACTTAACCCTATTTGCCTCAGTTTCCTCATCTGCAACAAACTAAAAAAAGAAATGATAAACAACTCCAGGATCTTTGCTAAGAAAATCCCAAATACGGTCACCGAGAGTCAGCCGTAATTAATTGACAAAATAATAACCAAGCAGAGGGGAATGACAGGACAATGGAACTGTGGGGGAGTATTTATGAGAGAGACACACGCAGCACTTCTAACATCAGAAACAAATAGAAGTATATTTGTAATGCATATAAAACAAATATTAAGTAATTGTGGGAGAAAGCACACCAACAATGACATGAAAGATTTCATATAGAAGGTAGCATTTGAGATGAGTCTTGAAGGAAATCAGGGATTTATATGTATACATGTATATGCATATAATAGTAGTAATAGCTAGCATTTATATAGCATTTAAGGTTTATAGTGCACTTCATAAATTTCAAATTTTATTCTCACAACAACTCTGGGAGATATTATTATCCCCATTTTACAGATGGAAACTGGGACAGAGAGATGGTGAGTATCTTGTCCAGAGTCACACAGCTAGTATTTGAGGCTCAGTTTGAACTTATAATCTTCCTAACTTGAGGGTTAGTACTCAAATAAACACTGCACAAACTGCCCTAGATATATGTATGTTTATATATATATCTGTCATATTATGTATGTGTTTATTACATGGGTTTTAGGATTTTTAGCTGAAAGGGATCTTATCTTAGTGGCAAAAAATAATGATGTTAATGATAATAGACAGAGACAGATAATATGTTTATGTATATGTAAGGCACCTATGTGAATATATACATAGATATATTGACACATGCATATGACTATTTATAGATATATATCACACACATATATGTGTATATACAAATAATATATTCACACATACATATTCATACACATACACATATAGTGAGCCTGTGATTTCATCTCTGTAGGGATATTCCTCTGAGGAATAAAGAACTACTTTTTCCAGTGCATTATTATTTCCTGTTTTTCTTCTTTTTTTCTGAGGCAGTTGGGGTTAAGTGACTTGCCCAGGATCACACAGCTAGGAAGTGTTGAGTGTCTGAGGTCAAATTTGAACTCAGGATCTCCTGACTTCAGGGCTGGTGCTCTATCCTCTTCGCCATCTAGCTGCCCTATTATTTCCTGTTTTGCAATTTATAGAACAGAGCCTAGAACATTGAGAGGTTAAATGATTTGTCCAGGGTGACACAACTAGTGTATAAGCATCACATGTATAAGCACATATCTACATGTAGTATGCTTATACAATGTTTACTTATGTTTATATATGATATTATAATTATATTTATAGTAAATATGATAATTATATAATTATATGCAATATATTATATCAATACAAGTATTATAAATATTATAATTATATAATACTCATACAAGTATATGTGTATATATATGTATTTCTTTAAATCTACATCTATCCTATAACCCCAGGATTCTTGGAAGATTGGGCCATATCCATCTCTTCTATAAAGGCAAGATTGGGATGATGGAACTAGAAAGTTCATCCACCTCCAAGTTCATCAGAGAATAAACAACACCCCAGGATGTCAGCTCAGTTTCCCGGGCCCGTCCTGAGAACACTGAAGTTGCAAGAGGAGAATGCTGGAGGCAGTTCTAGAGCTCAGGGTACTAGCCTGGCAGCAGAACATGGAGGCTTCCCCGCTGTGCGTCCCTAGGAGCTGGTGGTTGTGACTAGGACTTTAGCCCAGACCCAGACTGAGGCCTTTTTATTTCCTAGAAGCCCGGTACTCTGGGCTCCTTCTCTATGACCTCACCCTGGGCCTGATTCTGAATTCCTGTGCAGTTTGCCTCCTTGGGTTTATTTATAGATCAGCAGCTCCTCCCATGATGAATCATCTCACTCGTTCAAGTGAAAACCTCTGGAGTTTATTGGGATTCAGGGCTGTTTGCACTGTCATCTGTCCTGTCTGAGAAGCCCAAGTTATCCTCCTGGCCTTCCCACGGAAACCTTGTACAAAGGAAGGACCCAAGAACGCTTCTGGACTTGAAGGAACCATGCAGGGTCCTTCCCACTGATCTGAGCTGGCGTCTCCCATTCACAGCTGGGGCTCTGCCTCCCATGGTGGTTTCATTAGCATTCTTCTTCTGAGTGGGAGGAAGAGGCAAGGGCTGGGAGGAGGGAGATATTTCATTTAGAGAGAGGGGTTTTGAATTTAGAAGTCATCCATCTTCAGCTAGGGTTTTTTCCTAAAGAAGAAAATAGCACAATAAGACCTGTCTATGAGAGAGAGAGAAAGAGAAAGACAGAGAGATAGAAAGAGACGGAGACAAAGAGAGACAGAGACAGAGAGACAAAGACAGACACAGAGAAAGAGGGAGAGAGGCACAAAGACAGAGTCAGAAAGAAAGAGGGAGAGAGAGACAAAGACTGAGACACACATACAGAGACACAGAAAGACAGAGAGACTGAGAGACACACACACACACAGAAACAGAGAGACAGACAGAGACAGAGACAAAGAGAGTGAGAGAGACAGAGATAGAGAAAGGGAGAGAGACAGAGAGAAGGAGGGAGAGAGAGACAGAGACAGAGAGAGTGAGAGAGACAAAGAGAAAGACAGAGAGATAGAAAGAGACGGAGACAAAGAGAGACAGAGACAGAGAGACAAAGAGAGAGACAAAGACAGACACAGAGAAAGAGGGAGAGAGGCACAAAGACAGAGTCAGAAAGAAAGAGGGAGAGAGAGACAAAGACTGAGACACACATACAGAGACACAGAAAGACAGAGAGACTGAGAGACACACACACACACACAGAAACAGAGAGACAGACAGAGACAGAGACAAAGAGAGTGAGAGAGACAGAGATAGAGAAAGGGAGAGAGACAGAGAGAAGGAGGGAGAGAGAGACAGAGACAGAGAGAGTGAGAGAGACAAAGAGAAAGACAGAGAGATAGAGAGCCAGAGCCAGAGAGACATACACACAGAGAAACAGAGAGAGACAGAGACAGAGGCAGAGACAGAGACAGACAAAAAGACAGGAAAACACATGGGCACACCCACATAACACACACACACACATGCACTGAGTATCACAGAAAGGCAAACAGTTTCTAACCTCAAGGAACCTTACATTCTAATAAGGAAAAGTAGTACAGGGAAATGTTTAACAACCAACTTGGGGTTGGGTGGGTGACATATCCATAACTTAATTTAAATTTATATGCATTACAAATATACTTCTATTTAAATTTAAATTTAATTTAAATTTTTCCCATCATTTTCTTAAGTCTAGTCTATTCAACAAAGCAATCATTTGAGCCTTGAGATGTTGCATTTGCTGATTTCTGAGATGTAAATGCTGACCCCCCAAATTTAACAATCTGCTCTCAGGAGTTGGAATGAGCTGACTCCAGAACACTCCTAGCAGAGGCAACACATGAATAACTAGATTCTCCTTGATATGTACAGAGAAGATGGAAAGAAATCTCTGAGAAGGGACTTGTCCCTGGGAAGAACCAAGAAAAGCCTGCTAAAGTCAGGACTGTAAAACTCAATCCTTATTGTTCTTTCCTCCTCCTTAGGACAAAGAACAGAAACAGAAAGATCTCAGAGGTCACCAAATTTTCTCATTTTACAGAAGAAAAAACAAGACCCAGAGAACTCACATAATTTGCCCAATGTCACTCAAGTCTGCGGCAGAGTTGAGACTCAAATCCAGCTTCCTTGACTCCAGACCCAGTCATTCTATCTCCAGCCCCTTCATCCCCAAACCCACACTCATTTCTGGACCTTCCCCATTCCTGGACCAGCCACCAAAATTCCCTTAGATTAACTTGATTTAATAACTCCTTAATACATATTTAACCTAAGGGATGGAGGAAAAGCATCATACAGTTGCACATTTTTATTAATTAAAAAAAAAACAAAAAAAAATGGGATTAATTTTTCTCTAAACCAGCTGTGAGACGAACACATTGTTAACTATTCTTTTATTATTGGATGGAAACTTTTGCCTTGCATCCTGTGTGCGTGCTGCCATTATATCATTGGGTGGCACAAAAAAATCCTTTCCCACCTCTTCTGCTTTTCTATCCTGTTCTAGCTCAAGAGTTATGGACAATTACATCATGAGCCCTCCTGGACTGTGCTTCATGGCACACAAGCCACCAGGCACCAACTGTTCTACTATATTTAGCTGACATGAAGTCATTCCCTGGAATTAATTATCTGCTGCATCTCTGTTCATTCTAGGGGCAATTAATGCTTTGTTATCTAGTGTTCCTGAGGCTTATATCCCCACCATTTTGCATATTTTGATTCCTTAAACATGTAGAAAGGGACCAAAAAGACAAAGATGCGGGGATCTGGGATTGGAGAGCTGAAGTTGAAATGACAGCTAGTCTAAGCCTGGGAGGGTCCCTGAGGCCCTGAAGAATAATCATTCTTTTTAGAAAGAACTCAACCAAGTCTGGCAGAATTGGTTATACCTGGGCAGAGGAAGAGATACTTCCTTAATGTGATTTCAAGGGCTCTTGAGAAGCAAAGTCCCTCCAGGTCTTTCCCATCTCTCACTTAAAATCAAACTTTCTTTGTTCCCTCTAGATAACTTCTTTGATTCTCTGAAAAGACAAATCCTCCTAAAGTCAGGCATTTAGCTGTCTTTGAAACCTACAATCAAAGAACTGACGAATATTTGTTAAGTATCTGCTGTTCTGAGCACTGTGCTAGCCACTGAACATAGAAAAAAGTGGATAAAATAATCCCTAGTCCAAAGATTTTAGATTCTGTTATGGGAGACACGTTGGGGGTATGATAGAAGTGTTCAGACAAGTAAGAGGAGAACCAGGAAAATCAGGAAGAAATAGTGTAATGAAAGTTCAAAGAGGAGAAAGAATTTAAGGAGAGAGAATATTCAGGAAGAAATGGTGGGTAAGTATTGAATGAAGCAAATAAATTAAAAAGATTAGAACTGAAAAAGAATAATCAAATTTTTTTAACAAAAGATTTTTACAATAGCTTTTTATTTTTAAAATACGTGTATAGAGCATAAATACAAAGGAAATAAATCAAAGTGGGGCATTAGTAGTTGACAGGGATCTGAAAAGGCTTCATGAAAAAGGGAGTACTTGAGTTGTGCCTTGAAGGAGGAATAGAATTTGTGAGGGAGCAGGAAGGAGGTAATGCATTCCAGGCATAGGGAACAACTAGTACAAAGAGGGAGACGAGAGATGGAATTTGGGATATGAAGAACAGAGAGAAGGCCAGTTTGGCTGGATCACAGAGTACCAGAGGGATAATAACATACTGAAACGGAAAACATAGGTTGCAGTAAGGTTGTGAAAGACAAGAGCTAGTAAAGTTTATTGAGTAGGGGAGTGACATGATTATATATCTGTACTTAAGTAAGATCAGTTTGGTCAAGGTCTGGATGATAGACTAGAGCCCAGCTTCTTAAACTATGATTCACAACCCCTATTTAGGGTCTTCTAACTGAATCTTGGGGGGGTCATAAAATTATGATTTATTATCAATAAATGTTTTATTTGTATACCTATTTTAGATACCTATATACCTGAGGTATAATTTAAGAAGCCTTGATTTAGGTGAAAGATGATATTCTATATCATCTAAGTGTCAGTTTCACAAGAGGGGGGAATAGTTGTGAGTTATTATGAAGGTAAAAATGATAACACTTAAGAACTAATTGGATATGGTGGTTTACAGAGAAGGAAGAATCAGAATAACCTAGAGGCTGCTAGCTTGGGTGACAGGCTTGGAAAAGAGAAACAGAGAAGAGCAGAGAGTTTGGGGGGGAAAGATAATGAGTTCACTTTTGGACAGGGTTTGGAACTAGTTACAAGGAAGAGGAAGAGGCAGGATGACAACAGATTATGATCTGATAAAAGATTTCCAAAGTTTATGAATGTGAAGTGATTGTGGGTTAATTAGCCTAAAGTGTGCCCATCTTTGTGTATAGTTGTGGTGGGGTAGAAGAGTAGAGTCATTTGAAATGACTAAGTTAATGAATTGGAAGTTGGAGTGTTTGAAGGAAAATTACTAAGGATGTTGAAGTCCCAAATATGAGGTAAGAGTTGAGGAGGAAAAACTGTGAGTCAGGCATTATACTTGATAAAGAAGGAAAGAGAGTGTCCTGAAGGTTACTAGACAATAGCCACCAATATGGGGAGTTAGCCCCCCCCTCCAACACACACCCCAAGACCAATGAGTTAAGGGTTTGAGTGAAAGTGGAAAGGGTAGCTAAGGAAGCTGTCTCATCAAGAGAATCAGATTTAAATGAGTTCAAGAAGGTGAAAAGAACAAAAGTGGAAAAGATTTAAAATAAAAGCTAATTTGCTACTTAGAGAGCAGGTGTCCTAGAAATCATAGTGGAAGAGTAGCTTTAGAATGGGATATTGGAGTGGTTGAAATGAGAGGGATAGGAATAAAGGAATAGTTAATAGTGGAATAGAGAATAAAATTTAATAATGGCAGTTAGGGTTTCAGAATCACTGGGAAAGGGTGAGTGAGTATGATGGAGTAGAAGTATATGAATCATTGAAGAATAAGTTCAAGTGAGTTGTTATTGTCTAGAGGAATTCAGCTTGAGTGGAGTTGTCCCTGTGTATCTGGCAGTTGTATATAGCTAGGAAACAGGGAGATGGGAAGAGATAAGTACATGGAGGATGCCTCAGGAGAGATAAGACAAAGTCTTGTCACCTCCCACTTGTATGGAGCTCCCTACAGTGGAATTGTAGATGGCCAATGGCTAGAGAGGGTACCTGGAGCTTAATGGGATGGATGCATGCAAACATTTCAAATCCTGTGGAGATATTGGTGGCTGGGGGCTTGACATACTGAATTTGATGCCTCTTGATCATATAGTTTGAATTTCTCATGAGTAATTGTGGATGTGGTACTAAAGTCCAAGGGAGAGAGTGGGGCTGGATATATAGATTTGTGAGTTATTGCAAAGAGATGATAACTATACTCATGAGGCGAAAGGGATCATCAAGAAAGAAAAAAATGCATCCCTCCAATATATATATATACATATATATATATACACACACACATATATATATACATATGTATACACACATATATATATACACACATACACACATATAAAAGTAAGGGCCTAAGGCAGAACTTTGGGGGGGAAATCTACTCTTAGGGGTGTGATAGGAGTGTTCAGACAAGTAAGAGGAGAACCAGGAAAATCAGGAAGAAATAGTGTAATGAAAGTTTAAAGAGGAGAAAAAATTTAAAGAGAGAATATTCAGGAGTAAATAATGGGTAAGTATTGAATGAAGCAAATAAATTGAGATCAGGACTGAAAAAGAATAATCAATTTTTTAAAACAAATACATGCAAAGATAGTTTTCAACATTCACTCTTGCAAAACCAGATTTTTCTCCCTTCCTTCTCCCTACCTCCTCCCCTAGACAGTAGGTAATACAATATAAGTTAAACATGTGCAATTCTTCTAAACATACTTCCACATTTGTCAAGCTGCACAAGAAAAATTAGATCAAAAAGAAAAAAAAATGATTAAGAAAAAAAAGCAAGCAAGCAACAACAAAAAAGGTGAAAATACTATGTTGTGATCCACATTCAGTCCCCATGTTTTCTTTTTTGGATACAGATGGCTCTTTCCATCACAAGTTTATTGGAATTGTCCTGAATCATCTAGCTGATGAAAACAGCCACATCCATCAAAACTGATCATCATATAATTTTGATATTGTAGTGTAACATTATCCTGGTTCTATTAATTTCACTTAGCATCAGTTATACAAATCTCTCCAGGCCTTTCTGATAGTTTTTTTTTTTTTTTTGCTTTTTGCTGAGGCAATTGGGGTTAAGTGACTTGCCCAGGGTCACACAGCTAGGGAATGTTAAGTGTCTGAGACCAGATTTGAACTCAGGTCCTCCTGATTTCAGGGCTGGTGCTCTATCCACTGCGCCACCTAGCTGCCCCTCTGATAGTTTTTTTATAGAACAATAATGTTCCATAATATTCATATACTATAACTTAGCTAGCCATTTCCCAACTGATGGGAATCCATTCAGTTTCCAGTTCCTTGTCATTACCCTTTGGGTAATGACATTTTTGCTCATGTGGATCCTTTTCCCATTTTTATGATCTCTTTGGTATACAGACCCAGTAAAGACACTGTTGGATTAAAGGGTATTCACAGTTTTATTACCCTTTGGGCATAGTTCCAAGTTGCTCTCCATAATGGTTGGATAGCTTCACAACTCCATCAACAAAGTATTAATTATCCCAGTTTTCTTACATCCCCTCCAATATTTATCTTTATCTTTTCCTGTTATCTTAGTCAATCTGAGAGGTGAGTAGTGGTATCTCAGAACTATCTTAATTTACATTTCTCTAATCAATCGTGACTCAGCATTTTTTTTCATATGACTAGAAATGGCTTTAATTTCTTCAACTGAAAATTGTCCGTTTATATCCTTTGACAATCTATCTATTGGAGAATGACTTGTATTCTCATAAATTTGAGTCAATTATCTGTATATTTTAGAAATGAGATTTCTATCAAAGCCCCTGAAAGTAAATTTTTTTTTCTCAGTTTACTACTTCCCTTCTAATCTTGGCTGCATTGGTTTTGTTTGTAGAAAACCTTTTTAATTCAATATAATCAAAATTATCCATTTTGCATTTCATAATATTCTCTAATTTGTCTTTGGCCATAAATTCCTTTCTTTAATAGACTATCCCTTAAACAAAGAATTTTTTTAAAATTCAGCAAAAGAAATTGATGCATCATTTGATAATAATCAATTTTTTAAAACAAATACATGCAAAGATAGTTTTCAAAGGTATAGGTAATACTCTGTACTTCAGATCTTCTGCAGAGAAAGGCAGAAAGTGCAATTTCTTCTATAGTCAAACTTGGTTATTATACATAGTTTTCAGTTTCTGTTTTTTTGTTCTTTTCATTAACATTGTTGTCATAGTATGTATATTCTTTTCCTATATCTACTTCCTTCACATTGCATCAGTTCAAGTAAGTCTTCCATGCTTCTCTGAAGTCACCACCTGGCAATGCATACAGCCAAGCTTAAATCAGTCTTGTGAATTCTGAAGTTTCAGAGGTCCTAGGACAATTGGATGAAGCTGGCTGCTTGCGGGGGAAGTTTGATGAACACTGACAAGAAGAGAGCCTAAGTTATTAGGAGACAGCTATTATGAAGAATGAATTTAGAGCTGAGGTAAAATGTAGCAATTCTTCTAAACCTATTTTAACATTTGTCATGCTGCACAAGAAAAAATTAGATCAAAACAAAAAAAATGAGGAAAAAAAAGCAAGCAAACAACAACAAAAAAGGTGAAAATACTATATTGTGATCCACATTTTAGTCCCCATGTTCTCTTTGGTAGTCCCAAAGCTTTATATTCTAATGAAGCTTAAGTATCAATCTCTTGGGAGAAGAACAAACATAATTATATGTGAAGTTACTAAATTCTATTTTAAGTCCTTCTGTTAATAGGCATACATAAAAAAATTGTGTTTACTATTTATTTTGTGTATCAGAAATAAATACCTATCCCATACCTGATTCATATTGTATTTTGAATACCTGTCCACTCTCCTCTTTGAGAAGATTCTAGACATGACCTAATCCTTAAGCAATTTGTTCCTGATGAGTGAGTAATAAGTCAAAAACAGTGAGAAAAGAAAGCCTAATTCCTGTCATTAGAAGTCAGGTTCTCCCAGGACTGAACTCAATGTGGATTAAGTGTGGTTCCAGCATAATGGGTCCTTCCCAGGTAGAAAAGGAATGGGAACCAGCAATGGCATCTAGATATCTTTTGTTCTCATCACACTCTACCTTGTGTCATAGCTATTCGTGTGTGTTTTTCTCTTCATTCAGTTGTAACTTCTTGAAAATTGATCTGGGTTTTACTTATCTTTGTCTCCCCAGCACCAAGTCCCTTGGACATCATAATTGCTTAATAATATGTGCTGAACAGAATACAAAAAATATCAAAGTACAGAATCATGAAATTTTAGGACTGAAAAGAACTTTAATGATCAGGCCACACTAGATAACTTTTAATACCTTATTTTAAAGAGATGAATGGAGAAAATGTGACTTAAATATACCTAGTACTTTGTCTGAGGTCACAGAAACAGTAAATGGAAAATTTAATATAATTTTATGTTGCAAATGACATATATGGATTGCTAACTCTGCTTAAAGTAAGTTCTGTTGATGCTTTCTGGTTTTATATCATAGTAATTTTTAGAAATATCTTGCTGTCCACTCCCTTTAAATTGAACCCTTCTTTATAACAAAGGAAAACAGTCAAACAAAAACAACCAACACAGTGGTCATGTCTGACCACATGGAACATTTTGCCCTTGTAGTTAATTATCAGTCACTCTGCTGAGAGAGGCAAAGATAGGCTTCAGTATCTTTTCTCTGAATCTAATGATTTTTTTGGTTTGGTTTTTTAAATTCAGATTCTTATTAGTGTTCTTTTCATTTATATTTTATAGCAATTTTAGATTGATCTCATTCTTTTTATTTCATTTTGCATCAGTTGATAGAAATCTTCTATGAGAGTATTAATAAGACAAATATTACCAACATAATGAATCTTAGGGAAATTTTATTCCAATCCCTTTAGTTTGTAAATAAAGAAATTGAAATTCAGGAAGTTAAGTGACTAAATTCTAGGAGCAGCCCTGACTCAAGGAATTAGGCTAGATTATGCTCTCTCTCTCTCTCTGTCTCTGTCTCTCTCTCTCTGTCTCTGTCTTTTTTGACTGTCTCAGTCTTTGTCTCTGTCTCTGTCTCTGTTGTTGCCTCCATCCTAGAATAGCTACAGAAAAATCTCCAAAAACCAAGTTTAGTTATGGATTGTTTCTAACGTCTCCCCAAAATGCAGGCAAAAAGGATACTTTCTAGAATATGGATATAAGATAAAAAGAGCTTTTTATTTCTTCTTATAAAAATAATGTTTAATATGCAAAAGAACTCAAAATGTACATTAATAAAAAACATCTAAAACAATAACCTATCACACTCATTATCATCTTCTTGGGAAGTAAAGGCCTCTTATTCTTGTTCAGTTATTTCTGACTGTTTGCGATCCCCATTTGGAGTTTTCTTGGCAAAGAAACTGAAGTGGTTTGCCATTATTTTCTCCAGCTTATTTTTCTAAATAAGAAAACAGGTAAAATGACTTGGCTAGGGTTACACAGTGAATAAACCTCTGAACGACTTTTCCTGACCTCTATACACTATAGTGACACTCAGCTTCCCCCAAAAACCTCTTGGGGGACCCATTAAATAAATAGTATCAACCTCAGATGTGCAAATAATTCACAAGGTCCAGATTTCCAGTAAGTCATGACCTGATTCCTTAGTCCTTCAGGTTTCCTGATAACCTAGTCAATAATTGACCCAGTTAATTTTTGAGTAGATGCTCATCAGTTGGGAAACGGCTGAATAAGCTATCATATGTGAATGTAATGGAGTATTATTGTTCTATAAGAAATGATGAGCAGGCTGATCTCAGAAAAGTCTGAAAAGATTTACATGAACTGATGCTGAGTGAAGTGAGCAGAACCAAGAGAACTCTGTACACAGAAACAACAAGATCATGTGATGATCAACTGTGATGGACTTGGCTCTTTTCAAAATTGAGGTGATTCAGGCAAATTCCAATAGACTTATGATGGAAAGAATCATCTACATTTAGACTGGATGGAGACTTTGGAGACTGAATATGGATCAAAGCAGAGTATTTTCACTTTTTGTTGTTGTTTATTTGCTTGTTTTTTTTTTCTTTCTCATGATTTTTTCACTTTTAACCTAATTTTTCTTGTGCAGCATGATGAATTATGGAAATGTTTTAAAAGAATTGCACATGTTTAACCTATATTGGATTGTTTGCTGTCTTTAGGAGGAAGATGAGGGGAGGGAAGGAGAAAAATTTGGAACCCAAGATTTTGCAAAGAGAAATCTTGAAAACCATCTTTGCATGTATTTGGAAAAATAAAATACTATAACTGAAAAATGAGCTAGAGAAAAAAATAATAATTGGTCGATTTCTCCTCCAAGAAACATGTCATGAAAGGAACTATTTCCCACAGTGGTCAGAACTTAAGAGCTCTGAAGCCCACGAGGTAGCCAGTCACCAAAGCTGAGAATATATGTTTCTTAGGATCACTCATTAATGACCTTTGTTCAGAGTGATAAATACAGAGACAAAAGAAGAATTCCAGGGACTCAGGATTGCCTAAGCATAAGTGTTTGTGGTTGTCTTTGCCACTGTGGGGAGAGGGAAGGAAGAAAATCTTTCCTTTCTGACTTATTGGAAGTCCAAAGGGAGAGAAAACTGGATTTATTCTGAAAGAGGCAGAAATATATGTCCTCTTAAATAGTTCACAGAGTAGGCAACTCTTCCTGGTTCTTTGACAGGAAGTAACCATAGGAAATTGCTTGATCTGTAGTCATGAAGACTTGAATCCAGATTCTGTCTCTAATACTTAACAGTTGTATGTGTGATCCTGGCCAAGTCATTTAATCTATTTGCCCCAATTTTTTCACCTACTATATGATAATAATAATAGCATGTGCTTCTCAGGGTTGTCCTAAGAATCAAATGAAATAATAATTGTAAAGTGCTTAAAGGCACATAGTAAATAAATCACCTTTCTGAGTCTCCATTTCCTCATTTGTAAAAACAAAACCAAACCAAACCAAAGTGAATTGAAACAAGGAAGAAAGAGTTCACAAAAGATAAAATAGATAATTTTAAATTTTTTTGGCCTGGATCTTTTTTTGTCTAGGTAGCACAATGGACTTGGAATCAAGGTCATCTTCATGAGTTTAAATTTGGTTTCAGACATTAGTTGTGTGATCCTGGGCAAGTCGCTTAATTCAGTTTACCTCAGTTTCCTCATTTGTCAGATGAGCTGGAGAAGAAAATGACAGAGCACTCGAGTATCTTTGCCAAGAAAACTCCAAATGGGATCACAAAAACTTAAATACTATTGAAACAATTGAATAGCAGTATGATTTTATTTCTGTGAGAATTTTTTTGTTATACAAACTCCTTTTACTTAATTGTTCAGTAACATTTTAAATGTATGCTCTTAGAGTTAAGTGGGGCACTGGGGGGAGCTATGTATAAGTGATTGGACTTGGACTTGGGCTCAGGCCTCTCTGACTCCCAGGCCATCCTTTTAGCCACTATTAGTGGTCAAGCTTCCTGAATTAGTTCTGATTATATGAAATTAAAAAGCTTTTGAATAAACAAAATCAATAAGCCTACAACAAAAAGAGAAATTGTTGATCGGGTAAAATATTTGCACTGAGTGTCACTGGTAAAGGTCTAATATAATTTTGTCTTGATATTCTCTTTTTCTTATATGTTGATATCAATTCTCCATGTAGTATGTAGACATATAGAGGAAACCAATACAAACAGAAGAAAAAGAACCACTCTCCACTAGAAGATACATTGGCTCATTTTGCTTAACTGTACTTTTTATTTATTTATTTATTTTTTGCTAAGGTAATTGGGGTTAAGTGACTTGCCCAGGGTCACACAGCTAGGAAGTGTTAAGTGTCTCAGGTCACATTTGAACTCAGGTCCTCTTGACTTCAGGGCTGTTGCTTTATCTACTGCTCCACCAAGCTGCCCCTAAACTGTACTCTTTAATAAGAGAGTTCTATAGGGACAAATATGACAGTGATATCTAAAAAGGCAAAATGAAACATTTAAAAATTAAATTAAATAAGGGGATTGGGCTAGGATATCTCTCAAGTTCCTTAGCTCTGAATCTCTGATCCTATAATTATGCTGCCAACTAGCAGAACTAGGGACTCCAAGAAATTGAACTCAATCTGCTTCTTAATTGAGGGTCTAGACATGATCAATACCAAGCCAGTTTCAGGTTAAAACTTTCTGGTGCTTCACACAGGCATTTGGAAAGCTGGTAACTAAAATCAGGACCAGGCTGGAGGCTGCTGGCTCGTTTCTCTCCCAGTGTCCTGCAGTCATTTCTAGGGGGGTAAAGGGGTGGGCAGGGGGAAAGGAGAAAGGGAGGAGGAAACAGCCAGAAGCCACCGAACACAGCCCCTCCTTGCCCCTTGTCCCTGTTGGCAGGATTTCCAGGTCATTAATTCCCCCAAACACGTCCATCTCCCTGTCAACAAGCCTTGCCCTCTCTCCTATTGATGATGATGGTTCTTGGAAGAAAGGAGACGGATGGCTCATCACAAAAGAGCAGGGATTTAGCATTAGAAGCCTGTCCGCTGTGTAAACTCTTACATATTTGGGATCAAGGTTACACTTAGGGTCTAATTCTTATTAATCCAGAGGGAATAAAGTAGTCATTACAGACTGAATTCCTGTCTCTCTCCTGCCACCCAGAAAGCCTCTGGGGGACAGACTCTTTCCTTAGTACTGCCGCTGACCTTCATTTTAAATTAGCCTCAAACAAAAGTAATTTCATGCCCCTAGAGGAATCCCAGAGCGGAGAGCAGTAACTCTTGGAAGAGCCTCTGGTTTGGGATTATTCCTGCCAATGACTCACCCCTCAAAGAGGGCGATAAACTGCAGGGAGACCTTTGGCTGAGTGGCGCGCAGTTCAGAGCCTTGGCCCGAATGCAGGGTCCGTCCACTCTCCTGAGCTTGTAAATCAGCAACATTAGCTAAGTTGGCACCAGACCGGGCGCAATTTCACCCATCTTTTTTCTTTATTTGGCCCCAAATTTCCATAACAGAAATATACCTTTTTTGTTTAATTCCCCTCTACGTGACTCTTTATCTGACGCATCCATTACCTAACGTGATTCTTTATTTTCTCACTTTCTTTTCCCACTCTGAGCTCCTCTGAACGCCCTCCGTGCCAGCCTTCCTCCCAGAAACGGCCGGCTCTGACAGGTAAGTCTCTTGAGAGTTTCCCAAACCCTTCCCGAGGCTGCCCTCAAGGTGGCGCTCCGGAGCTGCTGCACAGCCCGGCAAGGCTTACGCAATCTTGTTTACTGGACCTTCTCTGGGGTCATTTTTAGATCTAACATCACAGGATGCTAATTGGGCCAATGATTTCCCATTCCTTTTGGTGAAATGCCCCCTTTAAGGGCCCAAGTAGGAATTAAGAGGCCCTGTGTATCCGTGTGTCCTTCCTGCCACTGGAGTTTGACTAGTGGGGTATTTACTGGAAAAACAGCTGGAACTACGTTTAGAACTTAGTTTCAGCAAAGGAGAAGCTGCCCTCTGTGCCTCCAGCACTGTCCTATGAAAATGGGGGTCAGCCACTGGGAAGAGGTTGGGCAGAAAGTTTTGAAAAAAGCTGAAAAATTCTCAAAGTGACAGCCTTTTTAAAAATAACTACTCACTAGGGAAAGCAGAAACCTAAAATTCACATATGAAGATATATATTTCTACCATGTTTATATTGGACTGCTTGCCATTTAGAGGAAAAGATGGGGAAAGGGGGAAAATTGGAACACAAGATTTTGCAAGGGTTAATATTGAAAAATGATCTATGCATGTGTTTTGAAAATGAAAAGCTTAAAAAAATAAAAAATAAAATAAAAGCTTAAAAATATGCATTTCTACCATGTTTAATATATATTGGACTGCTTGCCTTTTAGGGGAAGGGATGGGGAAAGAGGGGGGAAATTGGAACACAAAAGCTTTGCAAGGGTTAATGATGAAAAATTATTCATGCATGTGTTTTGAAAATGAAGAGCTTAAAAATAAAATAAAAAGCTTAAAAATATATATTTCTACCATGTTTAGTATATATTGGACTGCTTGCCATCTGGGGGAGAGGATAAGGGAAGGAGGGGAAATTGGAACACAAGGTTTTGCAAGGGTTAATGTTGAAAAATTATCCACACATGTGTTTTGAAAATGAAAAGCTTTAATTAAAAAGGATATAATGACAAAGGAAGCTGATTTGGACAAATTACCCTCTTGATTCATTGTGGGAAGATTCTTTAACCTTTGGGCATTGCTACAGTGGCCGAGGGCCCTACTTACCTAAGAGCTAGAACTAAGCGTTTGACAGCCATAAATCATACACCATAAATTGTTGAGCCGGCATGTTTCATTTGAGCAGCTGTACACATCTGTTATTATCCCCATTTTATAGACGAGGAAGGCTAAGGCACCAGGAAACTGAATAATGAGTCTAGTATTTATCACAGGGATCTGCTGCTCAAGTTCTCTGAAAGCAAACACAATAAAATCATAGTAGTTTCATCCACGAGTGATTGTAGAGTGGCAATTTGGGAGAGGGGTAGGGTATCAATAGTAGGAATATAATGATCTCCAGCTAAGTTCCTCAGGTAAAAAAAAGAGAATGCACCCAAATTCTCAACAAGAAGAACCTAAAAAGCATCAAATGCTGAAACCCAGAAATAAAATTCATGTCTATGCATATATTTGTGCATATGAAAAAATCTACATACACACAATATATGTATATTATTTATATACATATATGTATGTAGACATATATGTATATGTGTAGATAGATATATGTAGTATAGATGGATAGATAAATAGACAGATAGATGTAGCAAGTAGAATTCATAATGATCAGCTCTCTCCCATACTATGTAACCTTGGAAAACTTATTTAGTTCTATGAACTGTTATTTCCTTATGTGTAAAATATTGGGGCAGAAATAGAGAATCTCTAACGTCCTTTCTGGTTCTAATCATATGAACTTAGAGATCTCGGTTGATACACAAAAGTAAATCCAAAGAGTGGACCTGTTAGGAGCTTGTGCTCCAAAAGAATGGCCACAAGAAACCAGGGAAACTGACAGCCAACTTTTGTGCAGAAATAATAGATACAGGAAACAAGATACAAGGGAATTCGATGTGGAAGGAATCTAACTGTTAGTCTTGCCTTAGTATCTAGTGTGTGGAAGTAAAGTACATGGATGTCAGAGAAGCCTTTAGATCCTAAATGGAAGAATGGGAAAAGGATGCTTACTATTGATAAGTGAACCAAAAGGTAATTTAGAATAGCTGGAGATTCTGCTGAGTATGGAGGGGCTATGGAGAGGTGTGAAGGAAGAATGCTGGGCTATTCACAGAAGCAATCATCAAGTTCATAAAAAAGTGTATGTGGTTTTTTTTTTTTTTATTTCCCAAATAAATTGTGAACTTTGGGCAACAGAAACCATGTTTTATATTTTGTGTGCCCACCACCACCAAACATCTAATAAATTTCTAGTCAAATTGTAGGTCCAAAATAAATATTGATCGATTATTGACAGAATATCTTTTTTTTTTTTTTTTTTTTTTGCTTTTTGCTGAGGCAATTGGGGGTAAGTGACTTGCCCAGGGTCACACAGCTAGGAAGATTGACAGAATATCTTGTGGGAGTCACAGTCTGTTCTTTGGTGCCTGTAGCTGTTACTCTTGGGTTTTCATCTCTTTTTCTGAATTTGGTCTCTAAAACCTGCTATTTTCTCTCTCCCATCACCTATCCCCATGAGCAAGCTGAGCAATGATCAAGATTCTCACCCTCTCCCACAATCCTCCTCTCCATCGCTTGCATCTAAATTGTCAAAGAGAAAGGGGCTGGCAAGGAAGCAGGGCTGCTAGCCCGCAAAGTTCTTTGCTTTCAATGAAGCTCTTTATGCACATTGAAAATGCATTATTACTCCATTTAAATGGATCTGAAGCTGGCCATTTGCTTCTGGTGCAAATGGAAGTTTGACTGTAGCCCCAAAAAAGAAACCTGAAGAAGCAGCAACTACTTTCTTGCTTTCTGGACTTGGTTATAAGCCTCATCTCTGTTCATTGTATGTGGAATGATAAACATGTTTTATGTTCAAATGCTTTTTAAGAGTTTTCCAGTTGTAAGGAAAATGATGTCCTCTCTGCAAGAGCCAAAACCAAGTTAAAGCCAGATGTTCCTAATATTGTCTTTTTGGGGGGGTAATATGAGCCATAACAGGTTATTCAAGAGAAGTTCCCTGAGATAGAAATGAATTTAATTGCTAAGAGTGCAGGGGCATAGGAATTCTACATGATATTCAGGTTATATGTCAAATTAGGTAGCCATACAGTACAGTAAGTAGTATGGTCAGCTGGAGTTGGAATCAAAAAGATCTAAATTCAAATTCTGCCTCAGACCTTGTTTACTAGCTGTGTGATCCTGTGTAAGTCACTTGTCTGTGCTAATATAAAAATGAAGGGATTGGATTGGATGATATCTATGGTCCCTTCCATGTCTGATTCTATGACCTTATAATACTATGAAATGTAATTAGGTGATCCATAGTGTCACTTACAGGTTCAAAATTCTATAAATCTATAAAAAAAGATAACTATTGGTACAAGGCAAAAATGTGGCAATTACCAAATGTGAACTACAGATAATTGATTAATGCCTTAAGGAATAAGGAGAGTAAAAGCCCACACATTGAGCAGGATGAGGATGCTAATGCTTGTGGATGTGGTAAAAGGGAGCCTTTTAAACTCAGGATTCATCTTTTCTGATGGACTTCATTGTTTAGAAAAGAATATTTGGTTTGACATCCAGTGTACATTTTTCTTCATTTCTTGGGTTGTGTATTAAAAGACATTAACTACTACTAATCCAAATTCCTGCCTTTTCATTTCTATAAAGTCTACAATTTTCACATGTATCCTTGATGAAGATATGAAAAGGAAATAACAAATTTTTACAATGGTCTGAAGCAGATCACATTTTTAGTTACAGAATTGACTAAAAAGTGAAAGAATTCAAATTTACATTGGACTTGTTTGTTGACTGTGTGTGTGTGTGTGTGTGTGTGTGTGCGTAATTTGACAATGTAAATTGAAAAATTCTGCTTTAAATGCTCTAGAACAAGATGTCTCCATGCATATATTTAAAAACCACATAAGAGTCCTTAAAAGATGCAACAACAGAGATTACTGTGCTGTATAATCAGGAATGTGCTGGAGACAGCTCATACCAACTTGGGAGAGCTGATGCATAAATGTGAACATTTACATGTCAGAAATCAGCAAATGCTACAAATCAGGGCTTGATTTATTGTTTTGTTGACTGTCTAGACTTAAGCAAATAATGAAGAAAATGTCAACAATGCAGATTTAACTTTAAAAATGTGCCAAGCATACATTATTTTTTCAGAAAGTCAGTTGTTATACTGACACACCCTATCTAAAATCTTCCTTATTAATATGGAGGGAGCCATAAAACAGGAGACATATGCTAACTAGAAGTATTTGCCAAAGGATATCTTGTGCAGAGTCCAAATAGAAAAGAGATTTTCCAGAGATGGTGAGGTTCTCTGGATTTGTAGACAATATTGTGTGGACTACACCAGTCATGAAACAATGCAAAACTTCCTAAATAAAAGCCATAATACACAAATAAGTTAAACTTTCCTATCTATACAGGAAAAAACAAGTGGCCAAAGAACACCTATCATTCAACCTAGCATATATTATAAAAAACTTAGAGCTTTTTCATCAGTAAATACACCTTGGAGGGATAGTGATCTGGGCCTGGAACTGAATAGGAGGAAGAAAGTGGGTGGAAATGCATTTGGGAAATTGCACATTTCCATTGACTCCAGGCTATTCTCTGAAACAAAACTTCATCCTATTAACATCACTATCTTTTAATGTTATATATCTATGAATTATAGAACACTGCAATCTTTGAAGAATCAAAAGGTGAGTCATCCAAAAGGCAATGGAGATATGCATAGTAAGTATAAATAAGTGCATTGGGATTTTTGTTTTTTGTTGTTATTTTGATTATTTTTTTTTTTTGCCAATTATAAGGTTTTGCTCTTTTCACATGTGGACATTTTGTTTATTAAAAGACAAAGCAATGGACTTTCATGTGAGGATCACAGAGAAAGCAGTTTGAGGAAAGATATAATCAGTTCTGAGGGGACCTGAGTGAAAGCAAGTCTGTAGGGACAAAAGTATTGATGGATGGTAAAGATAGCTTTATTTCCCAAATGCAAATTTACATGTACTGCATGTGTCACAAAGCCAGCTTCAAAAGAGAGCATTCCAGGAGAAGAATCAGAGGGGATGACTTTTACTACTTCATTTTGGGGGAATGTGGAATATCAATAACTAGACAAAAGAGGTAGCAAGAAAAGGAAGAGTAAGACTAAACTTCAGAAGCCAGATTGAATGTATTAATTATAATAAAAGCTAATCTGTCTTGAGATACCTTAATTTTACTTCAATATCCCAGCTGCAAATTACATATTTTTAGGGTTTGGAAATTTATTGTTGGAGAATTCTGAATTAATGCACTATCTTAAGTCTACTGGAAAATTACCTTTTGACCATTTGTGTCACACATGACAAAATTTGGATTTGGGGTTTTTCAACCTATGATAAAAATAGGTCATTATACATGAGGAGACTTTGATGTGAAAGAAGAGAGACAGCGAATCTTGGAAATTAAAAGACCATCATTAAAAAAACAACATTAAGCAATTTAAAAAGAAGCCAGAAGCCAATGGAGCTGAGAAGTCAAGAAAAGCAGAGTGAAACAGGAGATAATAGCAATTTCTGAGCTGACATCAGCGGACTAGAGACAGACAGGCTCTGAAGTGGATGAAGGGAGCTGATCTGATTGGAGGGAATGCTGGCAAATGTTCAGACAAAACAGAATCCTCTGCTATTTGAAGAATTAACTGGGAGAGAAGACTGCCTGGCCCCTTTTGTGCCATCTACAAATTGAGAGAGGACAAATCCCTCAGAACTTTGCCTTTATTTCCTTTTATTGCTCTCTATAGCCTCAGAGAAGGAAAACTCTCCAAGTATAGAGCTATAAATAGTTTTATACATTTTACATTTAAGTAAACTACTTTCTTGCATGAGTGTAAGACTGTTCAGTTTGAGCCAAGTGAGCAAACCTAGAAGTTTTGCAGATCCCAGCCTTAAGGTACTGTTTGCAGAATGAGCTTATCACTGCTTTAGCATTGTAAAAATATCAGAAAAGTATCTTTGTTCTGAGCAGAAAGGCTCAGAAGAGGAGTGATTTTGGCCAAGAAGTGACTTGTGGTATAGATTATTTCTTAAAGAAATCAAGAGCTTCAAAACATTTATTCTAAAATTGTGAATTTTCCTGGGTATGTAGATTTCCCTTCTAAGTTCTAGTTAAGTTTACATTGAATTTTCCCCACAAACCACTGTGTATATTTGTGTTAGAATGTTGACTTGTATATATGGGTTCACTGTTTTGTTATCATTCTGAATTTTGCCCTTTTGTTTGGGACATAGCAGTTATTTTGAGTAATAAACATACATGTAATTCTGCAATAAGATGACCCCTAAAACTCTAAGAATAATTTGTAGTAACACGTTTATGCACCCTGTAGAATCATTCTCACCTTTCAGTATGGATGTAGGTGGGTTGAACAAGTTTTCCCCAGCTCAGGGAGAGAACCTGAAAACAATTGTGTGTGTGTGTGTGTGTATGTATGTATATATATATATGTGTGTGTGTGTGTATATGTGTGTGTGTATATATATATACATACATATATATATATATATAGTCTATAGTAATACAGAGTGAGAAGCTACTATAACATGATAAGTGGATCCTTGTGAAGGATTTATAAAGTTCATACTAACTTTAGTATAGGAAGGTGAACTACACATTGGAGAAAGTATTGATACCAATTCAATCCTGAATCAGTTTGATGAAATACTGAAATATACAGCACTTAAAGTGTCCAGACAGTTTCTTTTGGTACCAAATAATGATTTCAGCACTATGGAAATTTCTCAGTGTAGGCATCCCTTCCGCTAATACCCACTATAATTGTAGGTAAATCAAAATACGTTTTATTTAATTTAATATTTTTAGGTATCTTTAGGGACTCGAATGAGACAATTTCTTTGTTTTGCTGAAAACATCAAAGATTCAAATACATATTGGGATCCCAACAGTTAGAGATCACTGAACTCTTTATAGAAAGATCAGACTTGTGCTACTTTAATTTTAATTCAACATTTTAAAAGTACCTATCTTGCACAAAGTATTCTTCTATGGAGTATGGAAACAAAGATTTTAAAATTACTTTGAATTTTGTACTGAGGAAATAAGACTCATAAAAAGATAGGAGTATCAAAGCTAAATAAGCCTATACAGATGGTCCCCAGGAGCATGTGCCCAGAACTCTGCTGGAAATTTCTTCGGACTCCAAGGACAAGGTGACTCATTCTTTGGGGTTTGGGGATTGAAAATATCCTGTCTGTTCTTGGTCATATGGTGGCTTACCACCGAAAGCACTTTTTGTGGCTTTTTAATTATGGGATAAACTCTGAATAGTTCTTTGGTCGTCCCCCTTGCCCCATGCTAGAAAAGGGGGTAGGGTACTGCATCTGAGAAAAGAGACTTCTAGTTGATACTTGGAATGCAGCTTCCCAGATGACAAGATATAATTTTATCAAAAATATCTATCCCTACTTAATGTTGGTGAGGGGATCCCCACTCAGTTTTTTTTTATTAAAAGCTTTTTATTTACAAAACATATGAGTGATTTTTCTACATTGACCTTTGCAAAAACTTTTTTTTCCCAAGTTTTTCCCCTCCTTCCCCCCACCCCCCACCCCTAGATGACAGGTAATCTAATACATGCTAAATATGATAAATTATATGACAAATCCAATACATATATACATATCTATACAGTTATCTTACTGCACAAGAAACATCAGATCTAGAAAGAGAAGAAGAAAAAAACAACCTAAGAAGGAAAACAAAATGCATGGAAATATTCACAGAAAGCGTTAAAATGCTGTGTTGTGGTTTACTCTCAGTTCCCACAGGTCTCTCTCTGGATGTATATGACTATCTTCATCGCTGAACAACTGGTTTGAATCACATCATTGTTGAAGAGAACCATGTCCATCAAAATTGATCATCGTATAGTCTTATTGCTGTGTATAATGTTCTCCTGGTTCTGCTGATTTCACTCAGCATCAGTTCATGCAAGTCTCTCCAGGCCTCTCTGAAATCCTCCTGCTGGTCATTTCTTACAGAACAATAATATTCCATAACATTCATATACCATAATTTATTCAGCCATTCTCCAATTGATGGACATCCTTTCAATTTCCAGTTTCTTGCCACTACAAAAAGGGCTGCCACAAACATTTTTGCACATGTGGGTCCCTTTCCCTCCTTTAAAATCTCTTTGGGATATAGGCCCAGTAGAAACACTGCTGGGTCAAAGGGTATGCACAGTTTGATAACTTTTTGAGCATAGTTCCAAATTGCTCTCCAGGATGGTTGGATCCATTCACAGTTCCAACAATGTATCAGTGTCCCAGTTTTCCCACGAGGGGATCCCCACTCAGAGTAAGGTCTCAACTAACTAGGCTTTTACCAGGGTTCCTGGATTTACTTTCCTTCTCTTGCATTTCTTTCCTTTAGTATTGACTTTTTGACATTTGGAATCTCTCTTATAGTATGCCTGGGGTAAATTATTCCAATATCAACTGAGTAGGAGCTGTAAGAGGAAAAGATTTACCTAAACCCCAGGCATCCAAATTTCATAACAGCAAATTTCAGAAAGATGGGAATAATAGCTCTTGCCAGCCCTAGCAAGGGAACCAACTACATTTAAATTAATGTTAAGACCAAGGCTGAACAGAATAAAGTTAGATAGAAGAAGATTTTAACTAGCTGTTTCTGAGCATTAGGATTAAGCAATAAAGATCTTTTCAATCTATGAAAATGTTACCTTTCTCATTTGTTACTAAATGTCTCCCCTCCCCTTGTCTCTATGCCATCACATACATATACACACATAGTACTGCATAGAAAATTCCCTTTAATACATCAATTAATAAATTAAGCAAATATTTATGTTTTTCTTTTTGACATCCTTTCAAAATTTTTGACATTACCATCACCCTTTCCATCCAGATACCATTTCTTCCTCAGCTTCCACAATACTGCTTTTTTCTTGGCTCTTCTATTTCTTTGACCATGTCTTGAATTTTTTTTTTTGATGATATAGCATGCATGTCTTCCTCCTTAAGTGTGAGTGTTGTCTGAGATTGTCTTGGGCCCTCTTTCCCTTAGTGATTTCTTTGTTTCCATAAGTCAATTATCCTTAAGCAGACTGACTCCAAAAATCAGTATATACTGGCTCTCATCTGTCCCTTCTGAGCTCCCTCCAGTCGGCACCTTCATCTGCCTGTTAGACATCATCACTTGGATTCCCCCTGGCCCCTCAAACTTAATATAGCCAAAATTGAATTTATCATGTTACCTCATAGATCCAACTTCCCTATTTCTGTAGATGTCACCAAAATCCTCTTAATCATTATGTTTGCCTCTTCTCTCTCCCTTATATTCCACATCTAATCAATTGCACATCTTATATTCATTCTCTTCTCCATTCATGCAATCATCCTTCTTGTTCAGATCCCCATCACCTTTCACTGAGGCTATTATAACAGCTTGCTCATTTTTCTCCCTCTTTCCTGCTTCTCCATCCTCCAATCTGTCTACACAGATTCTTTTCCTCCATTCCCTTTCCCTTTCTCCCTGCTTTGTGTAGTCTCTCCTTAAATATCTAGAGGAAGGAACTCTCTCATTCCTCTTATTTTCTTAGAGACTTTTCCACATCTTTGCTCTCCATATATTTCAGTATAGATATTATATCCTCCTTAGAGGATAGTGAGAGTGGAATCCTCAGAAAGTTAGATTAGTAGAGCCTAATCCTAGAGCTGGAAAAGACCTCAGAGTCTATCTATGTCAACATCCTAATTTTATAGGTGCTTCCTAGGTGTCAGGTGAAGGCACTTAGGTGTTTCAGTGGATAGAGTGAATCAAGTACTGAGCCAGCTGGCAGGAAAACTCGAGTTCAGATCTGACCTCAGACACTCAGTAGCTCCATGAGCCTGATCGAGTCACTTCACCTTGGTTTGCTTAATCCATTGGAGAAGGAAATGGCTAACCACTCCAGCATCTTTGCCAAGAAAACCCCAAATGGAGTCACAAAGAGTCAGACACAACTGAATAATAACAAAATGTGCTACACAAAAGAAGCAAAAATAGTCCCTGACCTCAAGGGGCTTATAATCTAATGGGGGAGACAATATGCAAAGCAAAATACAGGGTAAATACAAAATAAGGTGAAAGGCACTGGAATTAAGAGGAATTGGGAAAGGTTTCCTGTAGAAGGTGAGATCTGAGTAGTTCTTAAAGGAAGACAGGGCAGCCAGTAGATGGAACAGAGCATGGAAAGCATTCAGATTGAGTTCTAGACATGGGGGACAGGCAGAAAAAATGTCCATAGCTTAGAGATTGTGTTTCCTTTTCCTGGAGGAGGCCGATGTCCCTAAAGTGAAGAGTACATTTCAGGGAATGAGGTACAGGAAGACTGGAAAAGTGGGAAGGAGCTAGATTATGAAGGGTTTTCTTTGCCAAATGAAGGATTTTGGATTTGATCCTGTAGGCAATAGAAAATCAATGGAGTATATTGAGTAGGGATGTAGATGTGACATGATTGGGCATGTGATTTAGAAATATCACTTTACCTAAATGTACAAAAATGTTTGTAGGAGCCCCTTTTGTCATGGTAAGGAAATGGAAACTGAGTGGATGCCCATCAGTTGGAGAATGGCTGAATAAGTTATGGCATATGAATGTTATGGAATATTATTGTTCTATAAGAAACGACCAACGAGATTATTTCAAAGGGGCCTGGAGAGACCTACATGAATTGATGCTAAGTGAAATGAGCAGAACCAGGAGATCATTATACATGGCAACAACAAGATTATGTGATGATCAACTGTAATGGACTTGTTCTTTTCAACAATGAGGTGATTCAGGCCAATTTCAATAGACTTGTGGAGAGAGCCATCTGCATCCAGAGAGAGGATTGTGGGGACTGAATGTGGATCACAACATATTATTTTCACTTTTTTGGATGTTATTTCTTTGTTTTTTTTCCTTCTCAAACCCCCCTTTTTTGATCTGATTTTTTTTGTGCAGCATGATAAATGTAGAAATAGATGTAGAAGAATTGCACACGTTTAACCTATATTAGATTACTTGCTGTCTAGGGCAAGGGGTGAGAGGAAGGGAAGGAGAAAAATTTGGAACACAGGTTTTGAAAGGATGAATGTTGAAAACTATCTTTGTATGTATTTTGAAAATAAGAAGCTCTTCAATTTGGAACCATGCTCAAAAGGTTACCAAACTGTGCATACCCTTTGCAGACCCAGCAATGTGTCTACTGGGCTTATATCCCAAAGAGATCTTAAAGGAAGGAAAGGGACCCATATGTGCAAAAATGTTTGTGGCAGCCCTTTTTTTTCCAGTGGCAAGAAACTGGAAACCAAGTGGATGCTCATCAGTTGGAGACTGGCTGAATAAGTTATGATTATTAAGGAATATTATTGTTCTATAAGAAATGATCATCAGGATGATTTCAGAGATTTACATGAACTGATGCTAAGTGAAAGGAGCAGAATCAGGAGATCATTGTACACAGCAACAGCAAGATTATGCAATGATCAATTCTGATGGATGTGGCTCTTCTCAACAATGACATGATTCAGGCCAGTTCCAATGATCTTGTGATGATGAGAACTATCTACACCCAGAGGACTGTGGGAACTGAGTGTGGATCACAACATAGCGTTTTCACTTCTTTTGTTGTTGTTTGCTTGAATTTTATTTTCTTTCTCATTTTTTTTTCCTTTTGGTCTTATTTTTCTTGTGTAGCAAGGTAATTGTATAAATATGTATGTTTATATTGGATTTACATATATTTTTACCATGTTTAACATATTTACTTGCTATCTAGAGGGGAGGGTGAGGGGAAGAGGAGGAAAATTGGAACATAAGGTTTTGTAAGGGTCAGTGATGAAAAATCCTTGCATGTGTTTTAAAAATAAAAAGCTTCAGTAAAAAAAGAAAAAGAAAGAAAATAAGAAATTTTTGTTAAATATTTTTTTTCCAAAAAGTACTTTAGTGGCTGAATGGTGGATGCTTTGGAGTGGAGAGACTTGAGGCAGTCAGACCTACCAACATACTGTTACAACCATCTGAGGTGACTGAGTCAGAGGACAGAAGGGAACTCATTCAAGAGATATTACAAAGGTAAAATTGTGGTACAAATAATATATATAGCAACCTGGGAGAAGGAAGAGATCAGTAGAGGAGGACAAAGTCAGAGTAGACTTCCTAGAAGAGGTGATTGCTTAGATTAAATCTTGAAGAATGAATTGGATATGGATGACCCTGGCAACATATTAGACATGGTGCATGAGAGATAGTGAGGAGTTGTGGCTAACATTTAGGTTGCAAGCCTGTGGTACTGGGAGGATGGTTTTGCCTTCTATCTTAATAGGGAAGGCAGAATGGGAAGAGGGCTTAGGGGAAAAAATAATCATTTCTGTTTTATACATATCGGGTTTAAAATGTCTATTGGATATCCAATTTGAGATGTCTGAAAGGTAGTTGAAGATGCAAGACTGGAGATCAGTGGAGAGAATGGAACAAGATAGATTTGAGAGTCATCAGCATAGAAGTGCTAGTTAAATCTATGACAACTGATGAGATCACCAACTGAAGAAGTTTAGAGGGAGAAGAAAGACTTGCCTAAAGTCACACAAATGACAGTAGGTGGCCAGGTTGAGGTCTGGCTGGCAAAATAATAATAATAATAATAATAATAATAATAATAATAAAGACCATGTTATGGGGCCAACATCCTAGGGGAGAGTCCATGGGAGTCCTCTTCTTATTTCAAATCCAATCTCCATAAGCCCACTTCTCCTCCACCCAATGTTTCCTTCCACTATCATCTATATCTATCCATATCCAATTCATTCTTCAAGGTTTTATCCAAGCAACCATCTTTCAGGAACTTTGTCCTCCTCTACTGATCTCTTCCTTCTCTCAAGTTGCTATATGTATAGTATGTACTACAAATACATGAGTTCAATTATATTCTTTGTTGAGTAACCACAGTACCACAGAGTCACAGAACTGTCAGGATTCTTAGAGATCATTTAGCTATGCCATCTTTGATAAATCTCTTCATCTTCTTTTTACTTCTTTGAGATTTGTATACACACATACCTGCACATATGTGTATGTTCATGTGTGTGTGAGTACCCCTAGTCAAAAAATTGTTGTTTTTGTTCAAATGTTCAATAATGTCTGACTCTTTTTGACTCCATTTGAGGTTTTCTTAGCAAAGTTACTGGAGTAGTTTATTATTTCCTTTTTCAGCTCATTTTACAGATGAGGAAACTGAGGTAAGTGGGATTAAGGGTCACACAACTAAGTGAGTGTTTGAAATTGGATTTGAATTTATAAAGATGAGTCTTCCTAATTCCAAGCCCAGTGCTTTATCCACTGTATCACTTAGCTCCCAAAATTAAAGAATATATACAGTTTTATGACTTTTGGGGTATAATTCCAATAATGGTTGGACTAATTTATAACCAACGGCACCTTGATGTGCCTGTTTTTCCACAGCAACATCAACATTTGCAGTTTTCATTTTTGCCAATGAGATGAGTGTGAACTGAAACCTCAGAATTGTTTTAATTGTATTCCTCTTGCTATTGTTGATTTAGAACATTCTTATAGCTATAGATTTATTGTCGTTCAGTTGTTTTCTGTGATATCCAACTATTTATGATTCCATTTGGTGTTGGGTTTTTTGTTTGCTTGTTTGTTTGTTTTTGGCAAAGACAAAAAATTTTTCTTCTTCTCTAGTTAATTTGAGAGATAAAGAAACTGAAGCAAAGAAGGTTAAGTGACTTGCCCAAAGTCAACTGTCTAGTTAACATTTGAGTCAAGATGAGTCTTCCAAACAACAGGTCTGCCTACTCTGTCCACCATGTCACCTAGCTACCCCTTAGCTTTAGATAGCTTACATTTATTTGTTTTTTGAGCACTGTCTATCCTAATCCAATGACTACTTGTCTGTTGAGAAATGATTCTTGCTTTTGCATATTTGTATCAATTCTTTATATGTTTAAACATAGAAATTTGTTACACTTTTTCCTCTAATTAATTACTTCTAATTCCTGCTGAGTTTATTTTGTGCAATTTTTTTTAATTTTATAAAATCTTTTCTGATCATCAGCATCCCTTATTGAATTAAGAATTCTTGCCCAGTCACAGTTGTATAAAGAATCTCCTCCATTCTTTTCTAATTTTTTTATTTGATATTTCATCAATGGATAATGGATAAGGGTTATGTGTGTTTGTGAAACTTGTCTTATAATGATATAGATGTTAGTATAAACTTAATTTCTGCCATATTATTTTCCAATTTTCCCAGCCATTTTTTTGTTGAATAATTTTTCCCCCTTTTGCAGTTGGTAAGTCTCCTTCTGTTTTATCTAATACTAATGTCCAATTGCTTGAAGATGATAATTGACTTTTTCAAGATTCTTTTGATTGATGAATATTTCATTTTATCATAGAATTTCACTTCTTTCTCTTCAAAATCTCCAGGAAAAGCAACAATAATATTAGTATTTAGTGTTAATTAATATTGATAATGGCTAATGCTTTAAAATTTGCAAAGCCCTTAATAAATATTATCTCATTTCATTAATCTTTACAACAATCCTAAGAAGTAGGTGAGAGAGAGAGAGAGAGAAAGAAAGAGAGAGAGAAGTAAGTGCTAGCTATTATTATCTTCATTTTTATAGCTAAGAAAACTGATTAAGTGACTTGTCCAGGCTTACACAGTAAGTGTTAGATATTTTGATAGATTTGAACTCAGATTTTCTGGACTCCCAAGTCCAGTTCTCTATCCACTGCTCCACTTATCTGCCTATTCTGTGCCAGATATCATGCTAGGTGCTGGTAGTACAAATACAATAAATGAAATCTTTCTGCCCTCAAGGAACTCATATTCTATCAGAGAAAATAGTATGAAAATATAAGTAAAAAATAAATACAAATGAAAACTACAGTGATTGATCTCCCTAGGTCCAACTTGCTTTACCCCAAGAGATATAACCTTTCTGGGTGTTTGAGGAATTTATCATTTCCTCTTGGAAGCATAAGTTTAAAAAGAGTTGGCTCTCATTGACTGTCTAATTGTTGATTTTGCCTTCCATGGGTTAGGGAATATTCCACCATTCTTCTCTTCCTCTGCCTCTGCTGCATATTCTGGTTTTTTAGGAGTGTGATGTGATCATGGGGCCCATTAGCAGAAGCTTTGAGGAATGCTTCTGGATCAGTAGTCCTCAAAGGGAGTGCCACAAGTTTCACTTAATGTGCTATGAAATTTTGCTCCTCATATATACATTTAAAACTTCATAAATTATAAACTACCTGCTTTAGCCTCCACTATAAATTCAACTCCTTTTGATCTTGCATTTAATGTTATGAGCCACCCGAGCCCAAAGCAAGATGCCATCCTGAACTACAAAAAGTTGCCAACTTTTATCTATTTTTAGGCGTTACCGAGGTAACGTACCCTTTAGTTTCCTCTTACCTATGTCACAAGACTTCCACATTCTTCAGTCCTACTTACTAGTCCTCCTTCCTCAATTCCAGTTTTGTTTGGAGAAGGTCATAATAGCAAGGTAAAAAGTTTATTTCTTCCATTGCAATTCTTGGGGAAGTTGAGTTCAGAAGGATTAGGGAAGTGGCAGAAGTGGCAGAGGTAATACACTTACTACATGTAAAGAATTAATTTCCATTCATTTCAATTTAGTTAAACATCTACTATGAGCTAGGCACTCCACTATGTTAGAGATATAGAAGCAAATATGAAAATAGTTCCTGATCTTAAGGAGCTTATATATTACTGGAGAAACTAATGTATACAGAGTGCAATAAATTAACAAGAGCCACTTCTTCAGACTTGGTCAATGTGCCAGTTTATTCTGCTTGAGTGTATTTTGTTAAAGAGGAGAGTCCTGGAGCAGCTAGGTGGTGCAGTGGATAGAGCACCAGCCCTGAAGTCAGGAGGACCTGAGTTCAAATCTGGTCTCAGACACTTAAAACTTCCTAGCTGTGTGACCCAGGGCAAGTCACTTAACCCCAATTGCCTCAGGAAAAAAAAGTCCTATTTTGGGAGATTTACTGGGGAAAATATTAATATAAGTTTTATTTTTTAATTAAAAAAATCCAAAATAAAAGTTAAAAGTTAAAAAAAAATAGAATGTACTCAGACAAGAAACAATATATTATTGTGCATTGTATCAACATACATTCATACTTTATTTCTTCAAAAGATCTATATCTTCCCAAATCCCCCAACAACATAGATAATAAATCTTCAACAGGTGATGTCTTAGTCATTGGGGGGGGAGAGGGGGGAGGAATGAATGTTCAGGTGACCAGCTTCTTGTCATTGAGCTACTTCACATTTGGCTAGGCTGATCCTTGAAAGATAGTTGTATGACTCATACCTGAAAGCATTTCTGCTTGTATCCCATCAGTACAGCCTTCAAGAACCAAGGGTCAACTCCAAGCCACAATAAGGCATCAGAGAAAGACATTGTTATAGGGTATATTTATGTAGATCATGATATCCATACAGAAAGGTTCTTAGTGAAAGAAATGATTTTCATTTAGATCCCTTTATTTATCAGGGCAGAATACACACCTAACAGAAGCTGTCAAAACAATGTCTACACTGAATGTGGGAGTGGAGAAAATGCCAGGGGATTTATGACAGGAGACATATCAGGGTAAGTGAACATCTAATGGCTAAACTTGTCACTCTTGGATGAAAGGGCATCATTTCTCCTGTTGTTTTGGAAGTCAGACCACCTGAAAAACCCCAATAGGGAAGTGAAAAGACAATAGGGTAAGTTTTCAAAGGCAGAAAAAGTACATTATTATGACCTAGGAATCTGCGAGACACTAAACTAGTCTTTGAAGGCCCATTAGTTCTAGCATTGGAGGTCATCCAACTAGGAGAGAATAACTTCCTTCCAACAAGTTGAGTAAATTCCCATGATCGCAAACCAAGGGACAAATGTTTTGACAGCAATACTTGTAAGGGAATGGGACTTCCTGAGGTAGATAGATACCTGAAGTAGGAAACTTCTCACATGATGTCATTAGAGAGCAGTTAGGATAGGGCAGCAATAGGAAAGTCAGTAGCTGGCTTCTAATTCTGGGTTTCCTTTTACCTTCTTTTCTGTCACATCCTATTGGCTGCCTGTATGAAAATTGTTCCAAAATCCAATTGAGTCAGGAACACCAAGAGCCAAGAACTGAGGAAATAATTAGGAAAAAAAAAGGTGAGAACAGAAAATGAATGAAAAGCCTAAAGTAGCTATAATAATAATCATACCTAGTACTTATATGGCACTTTAAGGTTTGCAAAGTACTTCACATACTATATGTAGCCTAATAGACCTCTGATAAACTAGTTATGCATCACACATCATGATAGGCAGGAACTGCATCAGTGATTGATTTACAATACCTCAGGATCACAAAATAGGTAGAAATCGCTTTCTTTGGATAGCTATAAAATGCACTGCTAGAAGTTTGGCTATGGTGCAACAAAGTAAGGGAGGAAGTTGAAGACAGAGATACAATTAGCAATTTCTGCATTTGAAGCAAATAATATGCAACAGGAGATTGAGACCCAATATGAGATAGCCACATATTTAGGGAACCTAGTGGGGAAGGGGAGGAGTTGACCCCATCTGACCATCTGGCGGCTTCCTAATTTAGCTAATTATTCTGGTTAGCTGGGAGCCAAACTCTGTTGTTTTTATGCTGTAGAACTGCGAAAGCTGCCAGAACTATCTAAATTTGGTACTCGAGGGCAAAAATCTGGTTACCCCACCTTAGTTACAGCTCTAGATGCAGTAGGCAGTCTATAGGTATGATTCATAACTACATATATATATTTCCAGTTCCTTGACTTTAGCCATCTTTAGGGAGAATGATGGGGGTTCCAGTGCAAAAAGGTCTGAAAGTTTTCCTTATTCCGTTCCTTCAGGAAGAATAACAGCTAGGATCATTAGAAATGGCAGACCTAGGCAAAAGACGAAGTCTTGGTTCACTCTGCATTGGAACATCATCTCTTTCTTCTGCTCCTCTTGAATCCAACCTTCTTCCCACTGGATTCCTGACTCTACTGCTTCCACTGTACTCACAACAGCTCTATTGATGATATAAGTCAAACTTGTATATGTGTGTTTTACAGTAAGTTCTTATTGATGTCTTTTTGTAACTACACCATAATATCCCCCAGTATTTCTCTTTCCTTTCCAGAGAATCATTCCATATAAACAATAATATTTGACAAAAAAATTAAAAAGAGAGAAAAAATCAACACAAATAACTGATCAATACATAGAAATCTTCAGATATGTGCGATTTATAGCACCTATGGACATCCCACTTCTGAATTGGGATATCTTCTTATGTGTCTTCTTTTGAATCATGTTTGTTCCTCATAGTTTTGTAACATTTATTTTGTGTGTGTGTTTTTTCCACTCATGTTACTGCAGTTGTTTTGTATTTTGTTTTTGTTAGCTCTGCTTGCTTTCTCTACTCTTTATCAGTTTGTATAAATCTTTTCATGCTTCTATATGGTCATCACATTCATAATTTCATATATCACAGTAATATCCCATTACATTCATATATCACAGTTTGGCCATTTTTCAATTGTTGTACATCTACTTCATTTCCAATTCTTTGTTATCACAGAAAATGCTGTTTTAAATATTTTGGTGTAAATGGGGTTTTTCTTCTTACTAATGGCATCCTTGAGGTTTAAGCCTAACTGTAGAATCTCTGGGTCAAAAGACATGAACATTTCAATTTTTTAGATTTCCTAATTTCACACTGCTTTCCAAAGTGGTTGTACTGGTTCACAGTTCTATCAATAAACCACTAATGCATCTATCTTTCCACAATTCCTCCAATATCGATTATTCTATTTTGTTTTTTAACTATCTTTGCCAATTTTCAGGGTGTGACATGAAACCTCAAGAGTTGTTTTGATTTGTACTTGTCTTATTATTAGTGATTTGAAACATTCCTTCAAATGGTTTTTTTAATAATTTTCAATTCTTCACTTGAGAGCTGTTTGTTCATTATCTTGTGATTAATTATATATTGGGGAATGGCTTTTGGTTGTATATACAAATTTATTCATATGAATGGATATCTGTTAATTTTTATATATCTTAGATACAAAATTATTGAGAGAAATTTGATACAAAGATTTTTCCCCTTAATTAAATGCTTTCTTTTTTGTCGTAGGCATATTAATTTTGCTTGTGTATAAACTTTTTAATTTCACTTAATCAAAGGTGTATGCAATCTTTTGTAAGTGCTCTATCCCTGGTTTGAATCTTGAGTCACTCTCATATTAGCAATTCACCTTTATATTCTTTTACTACAACATGGGCTTACTTAGTCAATTAACCTTTATCGAATTTTTTCTGTGTCTCAGGGAAGGGCTAGACCATGCAAAAAAAAAAAAAAAAAGAATAGTAAACAATTATAATCCACAGCTCCTAATCTTTAAGTACTTAATATTCTACTTGGAAAAATAAAACATTCACAAAGTACTATACAAATTTAACCACTGGGTGGCAATACTGACCCCTCACCTGAGGCTAGTTGACTGGGTTTACTTGTCAAACCTAGCCTCGTTCTGGTGGGTTGAGTCCCCAAGGTTTAAATGCTCCTCCTTCTCAGAACTTTAGGGGTAAGTAAAGTAAGAGTTCTTAAGTTAGGGTCTGTGAACTTCTTTTAAAAATATTTTGATAATTTTAATATAATTGATTTTCTTTGAAATTCTGTATTTTTATTTTGTGCATTTAAAAACATTATTCTAAGAAGTCCCTCCAAACCAAAGCACTTTCTCCCTTCTATACCTCAGTCCTTGAGGAAAGTAGGCTTAAACTTAAAGAGGTAGTTGTAAAGTATTCATAACACCAAGGCCTCATCAGATTGCCAAAGAAGTCTATGACATAAAAAAGTTAAAGAACTCATACCCTAAAGCGTTAGTGGGGATTTTTTAATTCTGTTGGCTCAAGCCAATGTTTAATCCCCACTATCCTTTAACCAGTTACCATCTGTTCAATGTCATTTAAACAGTAATTAGCACCTCAATATAATTTTATATTGACCATTTGTTATCCCTTCTATCATTTATAACCAATTAACATTAAGAAGCTTTTACAAAGGACTATTTACTGAGCAGATATAGCAAGAATCAAAGTACAAAAACATTCTCTCGAAACCAGGACACTTTCTCTCTCCTCTACTTCAGTCCCTGGGGAAAGTAGGCTGAAATTTAAAGAAGTAGCTGCAAAGTATTCATCACACCCAGTTCACTTTGGGGTGTGTATAGCTGAATCACTTTCAGAACTTGGCTGATGAGTTGATCTACTGTCAGCTGAATCAAACAGACCACCCCTCAGGGCTGACATCTCACCATTCTCTGCTGCTGACAAATTCTGGGTCTCTGGTCCATCTTCCAACTTTTCAACCTTGTTGCTTAAGTACAAGGTTGTAGACTAGTCTATTCATCTCTTACCCTCATTCACCTAAGACCAGGAAAGAATAAAGCACAACAGAGACCAAAATATAGCCACACCACTCACTCACAGCTTCAGGGTGACCAGTAAGATATGATCTGAGATTCTTCCCCCATCTGGAGGCTCCCATATCAGTTCCTCCTCTTCACTACAAAATTTCCAAGAAGAGTAAAAGATTGAATTCCTCCATTGAAGCCTTTTCTAAGTACCCTCAGTTCTGGTTCAGCACTTAATTAAAAGACTTTACCACCAATAAGTGAATGAGAAACAAGCACAAAATATATTCACATGCTCCATACTGGAGTATAGAACTTTCCATTACTCATGTCTACATTACTCCATTACCATTTCTCTGTTTGTTTTCAGCAGGCAAAGCATATTGTGCCTGCTAAAAAGAATTGGATCTCTATTGTTCAGTCCTCCCCTTGTAGTATTCAACAGGAAGGATCAGGAGTTGGACAAGTCTGCCCTCACTCTCATAGTTAGTACAAATCCTGAGAAGTCAAGATCTCTATGTTCTGAGAGGGCAGAATGATCTTGTATTTCCCTGTTCCTCTTTCTATGGGTGACTGAGACAACTAAGGAGTATAGATTGTATAATTTTTCCCAAAGAGAATTGGCTCCAAGTTTCATCCTAATTAAAAACCATTTTCTTCCTGAAATTGCTATATTTCACAAAGCCCTAGTCTCACCTGACCTTTGCATAATGGAGTTGACTACCCACAAGAATGGACAGGTATGCTTCAAAACTGTATGTAGTATGTTAAGAAGATACAAACAATAAGTTATATTTATACAATAAATATTATCAATAGCACAAATTTCTTCTTAAAGTAGTCTTCTCCAGAATTATGAAAACAGTTTGCTAAATACTTTAATTGTAACACTTGTAAAAAGTAAACAAGGTTTATGATGTTCCATATGTCAAAAATAAATCAGAAAATTTTTCCATGGTCTATGTAAAATAATACACAATAGGAACAGTAACTGTAAAAGGAAAGATAGAGAATATAATGAATTGTACTTTATGTGAACTCAGAAAGGCTGTCAAGGGGACAAGGTATAATCATCCACCCCAAGTCCTGCAAACAGCAAGTTTCCTTTCCCTTTCCCCATCCTGTCCTAGGTGTTCTCCAGCAAATGGTGTGGATTCTATAGAGTAAAAAATTGACTAAATAACTAACCATACTTTGGGCTTCAAAATCATGCTAAGAATTTGTTTTGGTTTTAAAAATTTTTTTAATTGAATACAGCAAAATTATTCTGGTATAGAATCAACAAGGATAATAAAGCAATATATAATATATCTACCCTAAGGCTGTGAGTCCTTAGATTTTTCACATAACAAGACACATTTTGTATAGTACAGAGACTCTTCTAAACTCCAGAGTTCTAGGAAATGTACAGTTCAGTTTACTTAGCCTCCATGGGTGGTCTCCTATGAGCAGATAAAGGAATATGTAACACAGTTTGCTACTGTTGCTTAAGTCATCTATCTAGTAGGACCAGTCACTCAAGACCTGGGACTCAGCTCCTCTTTCACATGGAAACACTGGGGCTGTTTCCTTCATTGTTGAGTTATTGGCAGGCAGCCCTGATTGGTTGGCTTAGCATGCTTGGAGGAGAGGCAGTGGATTCATTAGCAGACCCTAGGAGGGGGAAGTCTGCCATCAATAGGCAAAATCAATTCCAGACTTTCATTTCTTGATAAGAAGCCTATCACATCCCCTCTCTATTTTGAAGTCCCCATGACCTTGATCATAGGACTTTCTTCTTGCTGCTACATCTTGTTAATCCCCACCAGCACCCAGAGACCTACTGTTTTGAGTAGGAGGGGAGAGATAAATAAGGACAGCTTCAATAAATGAAAACAAAGCTTGGGTATATTAATTGTGATCTGGAAAGACAGCATGGCACAGTGAATAGAGTATTAAAAATGGAATCTGTCAGGGATTCCATCTAAGACTCTTACTAAGTAAGTTTCATGGACAACTCACCTAATTCCTCAGCACCTCAGCTGATCATCTGTAAAATGGGCATATTAATACTTGCACTCTGTACCACATAATATTGTTGTGAAGGAAGTACTTTATAAATCCTATGCTGTGCTTTACAAGTGCTATATGTGAATTTTTATCGTTATTTTCTCATTCTGAATCATAGGATTCAGATAAAAAATATATATTGTGACAAGTTGTATTCTGCTATTATTCATTTATATTGCTTTCTATTGAATAGTATTTAGGTAAATAAAATTATGTTTTGTAGTTAAATAAAAGTAGTAGGATATATGTGTTCATGATCTATAATCTTTCTTCTTGCTCCAAGTTCAGTAGCAGAAAGAACAGGAAAGGCATATGATCCAGCCTGTTTCTATGTGATTGTCATATCTTCTGCAAGGTCTTTATATTTTGAAAGGTTTCCATTTCATGTAGTTTGGAGATTATGAGTATTGGGTAATGTAACATCTATTAAATATTCTTTTTTTCTTTCTTTTTTCTTTCTTAGTTTCTTCTTTCTTTCTTTTTCTTTTTCTTTCTTTCTTTCTTTCTTCCTTCCTTCCCTTCCTTCCCTTCCTTCCCTTCCTTCCTTCCTTCCTTCCTTCCTTCCTTCCTTCCTTCCTTCCTTCCTTCCTTCCTTCCTTCCTTCCTTCCTTCCTTCCTTCCTTTCTTTCTTTCTTTCTTTCTTTCTTTCTTTCTTTCTTTCTTTCTTTCTGACAATTGGCTTGTCCAGAGTCACACAGCTCATTAGTATCTGAGGCTGAATTTGAACTCAGTTTCTTCTAAGTCCAGGGCCAGTATTCTATCACTGTACTACCTAGCTGCCTTTAAATATTGTTCTTAAATTTTTGTGTCAGAATTATATCTGTATGATCCTTGGTCAGTGATAATGGCTACTTTTCAGTACAGTTTATTGTTGGGGCTCTTAACTTGGGGACGAGGAGAAGGAAGAGGATAAGGGCTATGAATTGATTTTTTAAAAAATGGCTTCAATAAGTACATTTCAACATAATTGATTTTATTGTCCTGTATAATTGTGTATTTTCAAAATTTTATTTTGAGAAGCATTTGTAGTATAGGCTTCACCAGATTGTCACCAAAGGAGTTCCTGACACACAGACAAAAAATTACAAACTCCTGGTTTGAATTCAGGACATTTTGAGGTCTGTTTTTTTAAACAGGGAAATTTTTCATTTACCAATCAATCAACAAACATATATATATTTTTCTGTTAGGACATGAATGGCAACAATCTTCCACTACATAATTCCAGTCATCAGATTATGTTTTGCTAGTTATTTGGTAGTGCTAGATTTTTATGGTCTTCAGTGATATGTTACAGTTTCTACAATTTCCTAACATAACTTATATTGATCCCTAAGTCCAATGTCCTGAAAGATAACCTTTCTTCCACAATAATAATAATAATTGTTATTATTATTATTAATGAGATGTGTGCCTAAATGCCGGAAGGGATAGCTCTAAAGGTTGTGTAGCATATAGACCTAACTATATTTCCAACATGAGAAGCCTACTATTGGAAGGTTATTTGCCTGTGGGGCAGAGGAAATTTCTTCTGATGATATTAGGCAAATAGCTAAGTTTATACATCTGGGCCAAAGTGGTGATGGCACCCAGGCTGGAAGAGAATGCCCTGGAACCACATATTGCTGAGGAGGTAAGGGAGCAGCCCATGTTTCAAACTGGCGCTGAACTTACAATTATGATTACAGAATCATTAGCTTTGATTCTATGAGAAAGGAGCACATCAAAGCCAGAATCCTATGAATTAGAATGTTGACTAACCTAGCTAATTATAGTTCAGTCATCTGAATTTTCACACAATGAGCTGAGTTCTCATGAAAGCCTTCTCTTGGCCAGGAGACTTTGATGATGAAGTAGCTATTTCTGTGCCAGATTCAGCCCTCCTCCTGCCAGTCCAGATCCTGCTTGGATTCCCTTTTAGAACTGTGCAAACTCAACTTCTATGGTCCTGGGTTCTTCTTCTGAGCCAGTACCCCAGGTAAGATGAAGATGATAGAGTTGTGAGGAGTACAACTCCCCTCCCCATGGGGAAATACAACCCCAAATGTCAGAGTGTCATGAAGGAATTCTTCTCATTTTCATTTTATTCCAGATTTTAAAATACGTAAGTAATTTACATAGCCTAATTATACTTTAGGGAAAACCTTCTCACTTAACATGTCTTAGTTATCAGATGCGGAATGGTATAATAAATTTTAATGACTGTTTAGATCTTCTTTGCTCTGGAGTTAATAATATAGACTAAGACTGAACCTCTGATGAACCAGAATGGGTAAACTCCTTCTAAGAGAAAAATGACTCTCTCCTGAGAGAAGAGCATATTCTTGTGGGACATCATTCAGAGAACCTGGCAGAAACAATTTACTGAAGGGTAAAGCTTTCCCTGCTCAATGGTAGAAACACAAATGAGATGATTATATCCTTAAATGGAACCATCTGCTGTACAGGGACAAGTCTGTCTACCCTTTCCACTTCCAGAGGGACCAGCAGAGCAACTGTATGCATTGTGTTGGTGACAATTCTCATCACTAATGAGGCTTGCAATTGCAAAGCAAGCTTTGTAGAGGTTGATTAATGTCCTGTGCTTCATGCTTCAGGTAGCTACCCATTGGTGAATGGTAGTATCTTCTTATGGTCCATTAATGGGTGTGTATATTCAGTGCCTAGGCCTTTCTCTGTTGTGGATAATTTAGAGAAAGTATATAGCACAATGATCTATTCATTTATGTATATGTATAAGGAAGGCTCTCAATTAAACCCACACTCTGATTAATTTTAAATTTTATTTATAATCAATATGATATATAATTTAGAGCATGGCTCAAAATAATATAAAAGTTTGTTAAGTAAACTTCATTGTTACCATTATGTTTAACTAACTCTCCCCTCCCCACTTTGCCTACTGTGGAACAATGATAGCATTTACTTTCAGTTCTGGCCTACTTGACTATATGATATATTGGTATTAATTTGCCATCTTAATACCGTCTTCTTAATTATAAGCACTTCATGCTCTTTTATTTCCTACAAGGAAAAAAGTCATTTAAAAATTTTCTTTGCGATGATCTTTGGCTAAAAGCATTAAAATTATTAACTAGTTTTTCTTAGCAAAGACCTTTCTTGGCCTATTATTCTGATTTCACAGCTCTGGTTGTGAATCTCTCAAGTTCTAGCAAACAGGTATTTCACCCAACTAGGGTATTGCATGAAAGTCTAATTAAACTCTCATCCAAGTATTCTCTACTAACAGATCAGGAAGGAATCATAAGTCAAATAACAAAGCCTTTGTTCATGGTAGACTAGAAAAGTAAGGAACAGAAAAATCAGCAATAGAATTATTTTCAGCCCATCTCCCAAACTTTCTTAATTCTTGTGCCTTTCTTCTTTTAATTATCTCCTACTTTCCTGTACGTTGTTTAATATATATACATATATATATGCATACACACATAAATAATACTATATATATTGCTTATTACATATATAGTACATTGCTTACTATACATGTAGTATACTATACATACCCTCCCCCCCCCCACACACACAGATATATATATGCCTGGCGCAGAGTAGGTATTTAGTGAGTATTAAGAGTTAGAAGGACCTCTGCAGCCCTTCAGTTTGACTCAGATACTAAAAGAATCTCTATGGTATAAGTAGTCATCCAGTTTCTGCTTGGAGACCTACAAGGAGGGGAAACCCACAGCCTCTTAAGGCAGTCCATTACATTTCTGAATAAGTCTAATTGTTAAGAAGGTTCTCTTGACATCAAACCTGAGTTTTTCTTTTTTCAGCTTCTACTCACTGCTCATGCTTTTGCCCACTGTGGTTAAATAGAACAAATCTAATCTTTGGGGTCAGATCTTCAAATATTTGAGGATAGATATAACATCCCTGAGTCTTCCAGACTGAATTCCTTTTCATTTTCATTGATCCTCATATGACATGGCCTCAATACTAAAATGGATTTCATAGACTCCTACATCAGTGAAGAAGGAAATACGTCCTTATAAAAAGACATGATGCAAACTGAAGGAGGGTTATGTTTTAATTGGAATATCTTTCCTGGTTGTTATTATATAGACTCCATCTGCCTGGCAGCCCACGGTGCTTCATTGTTCCTCAGTTCTATTTCTCACAAATCTCAAACTCCCTTGCTGTTGTCACTCTACTTCAATACCAAAGCCATCATCAACTGTAGCTCCATCCTCTTCCCCCATACCTCCAGTGCTGCCATTCATGTCTTTCCCACTTTGCTGTTACTATTGACTGAAGCTGTCTTTTTCTGTGATATTTTCTTTCCCATAGGGAAATATTATTGTCTTTCAGCTGAAGAAAATACCCATGCAAATATGCCTTGGGATTAATCAGCCTCTTCTCAGCTATTTTGTTCACATTAGGCCCATAGGAAATCTGACTGATACAAAAAAGAAATGCTCAAATTATGGAAAGAGGCTGCATCGAGGTTTATTCAAGTAAGTTAATTTCTTTGACCTCTCTCCTTCCCAGGCTATAGACTTTAATGCTATATTTAATGATATCTGCTCAAGCCCTATTCCAGTATATCCTTCCCCTTGTGAATAGTGTCCCAGTTTCATTTAATCAATCAACAGTAACTATCTTTTATACTGAGACATTTACTATAAAGATATGTAAGAACAGCATTATAAACACTTTAACCTTTTCAGATTAAGTAAAGGCCATTCATTTCAATTTTGACCAGGTTTATAGTAATTATAGTGGAATATTCAGAAGTTAGATCCCCATGAAAGTCCCCCTTTACAATTATTTACTTTAGATGATCATCTTAACTGCAGCCATCATCATAATGACCATTTAAAAATATTTATGAATCCCCCCAGGATAAAATTTCAACATAGTTAAGGCCTTGTTCTTAGTTATTCAGGTTCACAACCTAGGTGTCATCCTCAACTTCTCACTTTCTCTCACCTCCATTATCCAAATAGTTGCCAAGTTTTGCCATTTCTATCTTCAAATACAGATCTTCATCCCTTCACACCTGGAGTATTACAAGATCTTACTGGTTGGTCTCCCTGCTTCGTCTCCCCACTTAAGTCCATCCTTCACTCATCTGTTAAACTGATCTTGCTAAAGATATAAATCTGACCATGTCAGACCCTTCCTTCTCCCCAACCCCATTCAATCAACTCTAGTGGTTCCCTATTATCTCTAAGATCAACTATAACACCACCACCATCACCCCCATTTGGTTTATAAAGTTCTCCATAACCTTTCCATTTTGCCTTTCCAGTCTTATACCTTACACTCTCCCATATACTGTATATTATTATTTTCTGCACATGGCAATCCCTGTGCATTTTAGCTGGTTATTTTCCCTGCTTGTAGCATTCTTTCTCTGTCTGTCTGTCTGTCTGTCTGTCTCTGTCTGTCTCTATCTCTCTTTGTCTCTCTCTTTCTGGGTCTTTCTGTTTCTGTTTCTGTCTCTGTCTCTGTCTCTCTCTTCATTTCTGCCTCCTGGCTTCCTTCAAGACTCAGCTAAAGTCCTACCTTCTAGCTTCCCTCTATTGGATGTCTACAATTTATTCTATATATAGTTTGTTTCAGTTGCTGGCATGTTTTTTCTTCTATTCAATTTCTTGAGACTCTGATCCTTGACGGCAGGAACTATCTTTCTTTGTATACTCAGCACTATATCCAAGGGATCACATAAGGCTGGTAACATTGCACAGTTCTTCCTCACTTCAGTCCAATTTATTTGCATATCATGACATCACCTTCCTAATGTCAAGGCGCTATTCAAGAATGAAGGACAAAGAACAATAGTACATAATAGGTGCTTAATAAATGCTAGTTAATTAATTCATTCCTTTGGAAGGAAACTATTACCAAGGGAGATTCCAATGGAAACATATTCTAATTTTACTTTTCCTTTTGGAACATTCTTACTTATTTATCTCCAGAGTCATAACTATGAATTTTTGTACTCCAAGTACAACTGTGCCAGGGCAAGTGGAACAATAAACGCCAATCCTTCCATGTTTTGAGGAGCTCAGTGAGATAGGACATAGAAATTCTGGGACATTACATGATGCTAGGGAGGCCAGTGTTCACAGAGTTGGGAAGAGAGGGAAATAGGTATGGCTCCCCTCAGTCCAACATTGGATAACCTTCCATTTTAGTTAATTATTTTGACTAATTAAATAGCATGAAAACTACAAATGTAAATGTCCTATAAATTCAATGTCCTGGGCAAAGCCACATTCATCTCACCTTAGTTATACTTTTATTAATAATGATAATTACTAATATTTATATAGTGTTTACTATATGCCAAGTTCTGGGCTAAGAGCTTTACAATTATTATCTTATTATAGCCTCACAACAACCCTGAGAGATTTTACAGATGAGGAAACTAAGTGATTTGCCCAGGGTCACACAGCTAATAAGTGTTTGAGGCTAAATTTGAACTCATCTCTTCCTTACTTCAAGCCTGCTGCTTTATCTATCATGTAAACTAATCACCAAAGGTTGTCCTTGTACCTAATTGATTGATTTCTTACTCAGGACTCTTTTTCTGTTCCCTTTCAGTGAATAAAGAAGACAGGAGTTCACTTGAAGATCAATGGCAAGCTTTCTTATCCATGTCCACACTGCAGGTAAAATTCTCCCAGTGCTCTGAAGCAGAACAGACCAATTATGGGAGCCCTGATGGTTTTTGGTGAGCTTCACTGATGCAGAAGCTTGGACTTTGTGGTTGTAAGAGCTTGAGCAGTTGATCAGATAAGAAATAGAACTGCATCCAGCTGTGGTGTTCTGCAGTCCACTGCAGAGAATCATCAATTGTTAGAGCTAGAAAGGGCTTTTCAAGATAGAGCATCTAACCCAACTTCCTCTTCTTACAAATGAGGAAACTAAAACCTAATAAGTTGAATTGCCCTGTCAAAGGTCACTGAGCTCAGTAGTCTACTCCTAAAGCCAGACTGAGAAAAGGGAAGAGAGAAATTATAAGAAAATGGTTTTTTTGAGGGAAGGGAGAGTTTGGTGTTTGGCTAATATTTGCTTGGAGGACTCCAGTTCAGCATTTTATAGATTCTCCCAGTATTAAAGCTTTACCTCAAAAAATAATTTAGAAATTACAACATCCTGTCATGGTCAGAATAGATTGGGCAACCAGGAAGAAAAACGGTTGAGTGACCTCTAAAAAACATGATTCCGACTTCTATCACCCTGGAGCCTCCACCTAGTAAACTATTGATCACTCTTCTCTGTTTAGTTTTAAAAATCTTTCATAATCTAACCCCAGCCTACCTCATCAGCCTTATTGTACACATTTCTTTCATTCTCTTACTGTATCTTCCCACCAAAACGGCCATTTGCTATTCCCCATACATGTTATTCCATCTTCTCCCTCCAAACCTTTGAATGAGCTGTCTCTCACACCTGGAAAGCACTCCCTCCTCCACTATGACTCACAGAATCTCTAATTATCTTCCAAGTTCAGCTTAAGTGACACCTCCTACAGAAAACCTAACCTTGAATCTGCCTATTGCTAGGGATTTCTCTTTGAACATTACTTTGTATTTATTCTGTATTTATTTTTCTATGTATATGTTATTTCCCCCAATTAGAATGTCAGCCCCTTGAAGTTAGGGATTATTTCATTCTTGTCTTTGCATTTCTAGTACTTATCAGAGTATTTGACTCGTAAGTTTTTAATAAATGCTGATTCGAATTGAGTTAAATTACATTTGATACATATAGCCATCTCAGTCTAAGCTTGGAATATGAGAATTAAACTGGGTCATTAATTAACAGGAGGCACAAATAATACAAATGACATCTTCTTCCACCTATTCCTGATGTAGGGACACAATCCTGAAAAAGAAGACTAGAAAATTCAAGGATACCAACCTATTTATTTCTATCAAAAACTCTTAGTCCCCTAAAATTACAAATCCTCCAATTTTATACAATATGGTTCTTTGCTAATACTTAAGTGAATCAAACATTTCTTTATCAGAGAAATAAAGCCTGTCTCAAAAGATAGGAATATCATTATTGGAGGAGTACAGAAAAACAGGCATTGGTAGAGCTGTGGCTTGCTTCTGACCATTTCAGAAAGTAATATGGAATTATGCTACAAAAAAATGCCTAAAATGGTATGTCATTTGAACCAGAGTTAACACTCCTTGGCATATACACCAAAGAGGTCAGAGATAAAAAGAAAGGTCTCATATATATCAAAATGTTAATAATCGTACCTTTTTTTTTGCAGGAATAACTAGAATCAGAGTTGGTGTTCATCAATTGGGAAATGGATAAGCAAATTGTGATACATAAATGCAGGGAATATTATTACTATGCTGTAAGAAATGATCCTTATGATCAACATAGAGAGAAATATAGGAAAATTTATATGAACTGATACAAAGTTAAATAAGAACTAGGATACAGTGACTATAACAACGTCAATGGAAAGACACTCAAAATGAGACCATATGGCATTTTTTTTTGTAATGACCAAGACTGACCCCAAAGAAAAGATGAAAAATATACTTTTCTCCCTGTTTTGCAGAGATGAGGAACTATAGGTGTGCAGCACTTCATATACTGTTAGACTTGATTGGTATGTTGGATATTTAGTGAACTGATTTTTTTTCTTCTTTGTTACAAGTAAAAGTTTGCTGAGTAGTGGAAGAAAAGGGATAGTTTTGGAAATAAAAGTGATTTAAAAACAAACACAATAAAATGTCAAATTTAAGAAAGGCAGGGACAGGGAGAGGGAGATGAAGAGGGAGAGGGAGAGGGAGGAAGAGACAGACAGACAGACAGAGACAGAAAGAAACAGAGAGAGAGAAAAAGAGACAGAGAGACAGAGACAGAGAAAGGAAGAGAGCCAGAGAGACAGAGACAGAGAAAGGAAGAGAGACAGAGACAGAGAGATCATTTATATATAAAGGAAGAGATGCCATTGGGTTTCCCTGAAAGAAAGTGGGAAATTCTGTAAAGTAGGGCATGAGCTTCCTGGAACTAATCTAATTGTAAAAGACCAGGGGCTTAAGGGACTTCCTTTCCCTCTGTGCAAGGAATTGTAATGGACTACTTCAATCATCTCTTCATTTTTGGGAATTAACTATTAAAATCTCTATTGATTTAACATGCTGTCCCTGTAATGCAGAGTGGGTAATTCACAGAAGTAATGAGAACAGTCAGTTCTGTAGTTACTTAATTCTCTTCTGTCTCTTTGACGCTGTAATTTATTTGGGGATGGGGCATTTAAGAGAATAAAAAGAACACCAACCTAGGCCATCAAGAGTACCAAAAGTTACCTGTGTTCACCACTTAATGTTTTCTAAAAAAAATGAACTAAAGAAAATTAAGCATCGAAAGAAATATAAACACTAGCCTGTGTCTCTGAGAGGCACTTCTGAAACAAATTAAAGACAGGCTTCCACAGTTGGGCAAAGAGCAATGAGGGAAGGGGTAAAAGAGGGGGAAGGGAGAGGAATGAAGTTGGAACTATTTTCTTTTTTTTTTCTCTTGGGTTTCTGCTTCTCTGTTCCAGGGAAGTTTGACTCTGAGCTTGCTTGTGATGATATCAGTTTGTTGTGGATAGAAATTATGAGGACAGCCTAAATTAAGCACCATGACTTCAGCCCAGGGACAAAGAGGAGGAGGGAGAAGGAGACATCAACCTCTGTTTAAAAGACAATAAATGCAGCAATTATCAGCATGGAACCAACGTTTTGTTTAAACTAAAATTCAAATAATTAGGTTTTTTCCCTTCTTTTGTATCAAGGAATAAAAATGCCAGTTTCTCGTACCCTCCCTCCCCATCCTCCTCTCTCTACCTCCCTTCCCCCACTAGAGAGTATGTGACTCTCTAGTGACACAAGCACAGACACAGGCTCATTAGTCAGTTGCTGATGGTGGATGCAACAAATTCTCTCCTGGTCAGAGGGTTGTAAGGAGATAGGACTTGTTTTTCCCTGGTTCTTCCTGTGTCTGGTACAATGCTTTGTGCATAGAAGATGGTTAATAAATGTTAATCAAATAAATGAATGAATGAATGGCACAAATACTAGAGCATATTGGGTTATGTTCCTAATGGGCCCCAGACCCAGACAAAACTGTTAATTTACTCGGGTTCCCACCACCACTACCACTTCCTCTTTTTTTCTGGCACTTAACCACTTTCAGCACTATAACCTCTGAATATTTCTAGGGCCTCCCCCACTTCTCCCCACCCTCCCCCTATCCTGCCCACATCCTCCAACGATGGCTTCCAACTCAGACTCTGCCCTTTTAATTTCCTCCCACTATAGCTTATACATTCTGTGACTTTCTGTCTCTTCCCCCAACAAATTCTGAATAGACAAGTTGGTGAGGAGGTACAATTTGATTATTATACTTTGAAAATGCTATTTAATTTCATCACAAGAAGCTCATTATCACTGAGTTTTGGGTAGAACATGGTTCAAGTCATTTGCTAACATATACTACTATCTCCATACAGAAAAAGCCTGATAAAATGATTCTATACACAACCAGAGAATTTAGAACTGAAAGGAGACCTGAGAACTAATCTAGTCTAGTCCTTATTACACACACACACACACACACACACACACACACACACACACACACACACATTTGCTTTTATAAAAACTGAAAGTCAGCTAGATCAAGAAGGTCAGTTTTGCTGAAGGTCACATAGCTTATTTGTGAGAGAACCAGAACTGTACCCTAGTTCTTCTGACTTCTGAAGCCCATTTCTTTTTTATTTTAGCTAAATCAATGGAGTAAATAGAATATCCTCTCCCTATCCTTTTCCCTTTGATTTTTTCTTTCTCTCTAACTCTCTGTCTCTTCTGCCTCTATCTCTTTCATCTCAGAATGAGCCAAGAAATATGATCCTAATGAATCAAATCATCTGTTTATTAGATAAAGGATACCTAAGAGAGCTGATACATAAAATGAAGGGGTTGGATTAGATGGTTTCTAAGGTCCCTTCCAGTGCTAATATTTTATAATTGTATAACTGAAAAGAAACAAGGAGGAAGGACTGTGTTCAGGAAAAAAAATTAATGCTATAAAATGGACATAGTTGAGTGAAGCAAAAACTTGCAAGTTATCAAAGGAAGAATTAATTAGCATAAAATAAAGCATGGAAATGAAAACAAAGGGAAGAAAATTTTGTGCCAAATTGAGGGGTAGGAAATCCTAGCAATGAGAATGATTGGATTGTAAAGTCAGGGAAAGGTTCAGAAAAAGTCTATAACATGGCACATTAAAAAACTGAATCAGAAGAAAATACAGTAGATATGGATTAGGACAATAATCTTGCTACAGCTATAATGATAAACAAGATGCATTTCATTTCTCCTTTCAGTGGATGACTACAAAGCACAAATTGCCAGTACCACTGCTCACTAGAAGCTATCATTGCTACCCAATAGTTGCAAAGATCCTTTTAAGATTTCCCCTTCTCAAGGAGACACAAGCTGCCATTCCACGGTCCTGGAGCTCAGTAATGCTTTCCTTCAGTAATCAGTAGGGCTTATACCTCACTTGGGGCTCCCCTTCTTAGGATGATCTCTAAAGAAGCTTATACTTATATTATTCACCATATGCTTGCTGAATCTTTAAAACAGGGAAGGGCTGATAAGAGAAAATAGAATCAGAATGGAAGAAAGAAAGGAATTTTAAAATGTGTTATTTCTTGCCCTTTCTGTTTTTGTGTTCTCTGGAGTCTATAGTAACGTGTCACTTTATGATGGAAGTTTTTGATATGGTTTATTTACTAGTTATTAAAGAGTAGATATAATTCAAATGCATCTCAACTGAGTTGGTTCAGATGAAAATGTAGGACATTATCAGGCACCTCCCTAAGCACACTTAAGGTGTCCCCACTCCAGTCTATTATAAAACCTGGTCCTCTTCTCAGTATGAGTAATTAATCACTCATATTTCTGGATGAGACATCAGAAAAAGACTTTGGTCTATGGATACATGTATCTATGTGTATGTAAATATGCATCATTTCAAACTAGAAATAAAGTTGCTTCTTGCTTCTGAATCTACATGGGATAATACTAAGTATCTTGTGTTTGTTATATAGTATTGTAGATATTTATGGATTGACAGATTAGCAAGTGGTTTAATATAGATTATTAAATTACTTAATTCAACCCAAGTAGGGTTTACAAATGCATCACTATATGCCAAATGAATCAATTCTGTCCTCAGTAGAGCTGTGGCAGCTAGGTGTCACAATGCATAGAGAGATTTCTGTCTGGAGTCCAAAGATTTGAGTTAAAATCCAGCTCAGATAATTTACTAGCTGTATGATCTTGAATAAGTCTTTTAAACTCTCTCTACTATGCTTTCCTCAGGTTTAAAATAAACACCATAATAATACTTACTTCTCAGAGTTGTTGGAAAGGCCAAATGAGAATATTATTCTTAAGAATTTAGCACAATGCTATATAAATGGTAGTTATTATTATTATTAATAAAATATCTCTGACAGGTGAATAGTCAGTCTCCAGGGGAAGAACTCTAAAGACAAGAAACTTTCACCCTCATGAAGCCATTCATTCTATTTTGGGGGACATCTATGTTAAGAAGTGATCCTTAACTTTAATTCTTTAGAAGCTATGCTATTCCATGCTCTATAAAATATTCACTGCTCTATAAGCAACACAGAAAGAAAGGAAGAAAGAAAGAAAGAAAGAAAGAAAGAAAGAAAGAAAGAAAGAAAG
>JAJPUD010000259.1:581486-616932 GCA_023553655.1 Myrmecobius fasciatus
AGAGACAAAGAAACAGAGACAAAGAAACAGAGACAAAGAAACAGAGACAGAGATAAGAAGAGAGCAAGAAGGAGGAAAGATGGGAGGAAGAGACACAGAGAGGCAGAGATAGAGACACACATACACACACAGAGAGACAGAGAGAGAAGAGAGAGACAGAAAGAGACAGAGAGAGAGAAGAGAAACACAAATATAGAGAGACAGAGAGACACAGACACAGAGAGACACAGAGGAACAGACAGAGACAGAGACAAAGACAGAGAGACAGAGAGACAGAGACAGAGAGACAGAGAGAGACAGAGAGAGGAACAGATAAAGAGAAAGAGAGACAGACAGACAGAGAGAACCCTTGCTCATCTTCTGATGTTTGCTGCTGGATGCTGTATCTAGGGAACTAGAACATGAATAAGTTTACCAACATTCCCTGAGTGCCTGCTCTATGTAGGGCATTGTACTAGGTGCTATTCAGAGATCCTGAAAGAATTAGAAAACACTTTCTAATTATAAGACTCCTTGTCCTCGAGTAGTCTATAATTAGAATAAACCAATGAAGTAACTTTAGAACAATCAAAAAGAAATGCATTGATGTAGACAGTATAGTGCAGAAGAAACCTATCTTCTTCCTGAGGAAGAATTGCAACACTAGTGCTGGGGTTAATCAGTTAAGACTTCCTGAAAGGACTTCCTGATCTTGGACAGGTCACCATGCCTCAGACCTATTTCCTCACCTGTAAAATGAGGAGTTGTTCTAAATCATCTTTAAACCTCTTGTCAGCTTCAAAATGATCTGAACTCCTAGCTTTTCATATAAAGGTTGTGATACAGTCTGGCTGGTCTGTTTGTCAGTCAACAAGCATTTATTGAATATTTACTATTGGTAGGCACAGGACCAATTAGTGGAAATACAAAGAAAGGACAAACATGGCCTCTGTTTTCTGGGAGTTCCCAGTCTAATGGAGGAGACATGAAAATAACTGCATACATATAAGATATATATAGTATAAATAGATGGTGATCTTAGAGGGAAAGGACTAGCATTAGGGGAGACTGAGAAAGATCTCATATAGAAGTTAGAATTTGAGCTAAGTCTAGAAGGAAGTCAGAGAAGCTAGGAGTCAGAGGTAGAGAAGAAAAGCTTTCAAGGCAGGGGGGCAACCAGTGCAAACACAGAGTTAGGAGACAGAATGTTTTATGTGAGGAACAGCAAAATGGATAGCAGAGGAAGAATAAAGTGGAGAGAAAGAAGATATATTTTCACTGACTGAAAAAAGTTTAATTAATAAGAAAAAACAAATTGAAGAGGGAAAAAGTATTAGGGTTGATAAAAAGCCATGATATTCTGCAATTAGATAATAGGTCAGTTAGGAGGGAGTGCTTTCAGTTGAATGATGAAATCAGAAGCCAAATTGCCAAGAGTTTAAAAAAAAAAAGTGAAAGGAGAAGTGGAGATACCCACCCTAAGCAGCTTTCTCAAGGAATTTAGTTGAAAAGGGGAGAAGAGATAAAGGACCACAGCTAGTAGAATTAGATCAAAATGGGATTTTTTTCTTTTGAGATTATAGAGAGAGATTCTAGATTAGAGAGAGAGTGGGGATAAGAATGGAAGCAATTTGCTGGAAAAGACAGAAAGAAGTGGGAGCACTTGTTCATTTAGAAGAGGTTAACCTTGGGAAATAAAAGGGTCACCTATTAGAGGCAGATAAGTGACTCAGTGTATAGAGTGTGAGAACTGAATACAGGAAAACCTGATTTCAAATCCAAGCTCAGAAATTACTAGTTGTCAGCCTCTATGCAAATTATTTAACTTCTCTCTGCCTCAGTTTCTTCATTTGTAAAATGGGGATAATAATAATACCTACTTTTCCAGGGTTGTTGTGAAGATCAAATGAAAGACTTACGATGTGCTTTGCCAACTTAAAGCACTATATAAATGCTAGCTATAATTATTATTAATCAGACAAAAATTAAAAAAGAGATAGTGGGATGAAATGCCTGAGTGACGTGGGAAAAAGGAGGAAAGGGAAAAAAAAGCTTTTGGCAAATGGTCTCAACTATGTAGGAGATTCTTAGATTAGAGAGTGGGTAGAAGGGTACCAGAAAATTAAAAGATTTGGAGTACTTGGGGTAAATGGCATTATCAAATCAGTTAGGAAGGTATATGAGAATTGTCTTGTTACAGTGAGAGCCCATTTGAGGTTATATAATATAAGAGGAATGTAGATAGAGTAGATTAGAATGACTAACATATCTATGAGTTTAGTCCTTGACATAAAAAGAATTCTACCAACCTCTATATTTAGCCTGATCAAACCTATTTATGTTTGATTTAGTCTGGTGACCCTGAGATCTGCTCACCCTCATATTATTCCATTTGGAATAGACTCTAGCTCCCTTTGTCTACCTTGTTTTAAAACTATATGTCTCCTAACATCTGCAGGTCATTCAAAACCATGAGATTGTTTGGAACAAGCCAATTTTCTTGATCAAGATAAGTATGTGGGTTGCTTTCTCTGAGACACATTAAAGTGAGAATCTATGATTTCAACTTGATTTTAAATCATGATCCAGTAGTTGTTGTTTATTCTTTGCCCTCCAAGAAGACCCATACATCAGGGAGATGATGCCATGATGTGCAAGTGAATTGGATTTAAATGAGGGTGGATTGTGCAAGGTCACCTGCTCACTTTCTCCATGACATTCAATAAGTAATCAATATTCAAATTCAGCAGAACACTGTACCAATACTGTAATGTGTATGTATGTATACATATTTATATTCATATGTAAATATACATATTTAAAATATAGTATACATGTAGAGTAGTATGTGTTGGGTTTTTTAAAGCATGGTCCTTGTCCTTAGAAATTATCATGTGGGCCAGGAGATAAAGCACACACTCAACCCTAAAAAGTAGAAATATCCCATTTATTATAAGCATGACCTATTATAATCAAAGCTTTTGATAATTTTACCTTATTGGTTGAAATTGTGGCAGTGGAAGGAATGTCTACACAAAGGGAATTATAGGTCAGGTCTGATATTTTGACATCATAGAAACTAACTTGGGCTTTCAGAAAACGTGTTTGTGTCAGGAATACAAATCTAGATACATTTCTGATAAGGTTCTTTTGCCTTTGAATAGGAGTGGGTTGGGGGGGGAGTCTACACCCATGTTTTTATTGGTATAGGTAACTTTTACTATGAAAGTTTTCTCTATTAACAAGGAACGGCAATTCATCAACAATCAGAAGTTTTTGAGAGTTGCCTGGTGCTCAAGGTAACTCCCATTTTCTGTTGCCAGCCCTCTCCCCATCATTGCTCGGAGGACCTTATATACAAAGATCCCTTGAACTTCATGCCTTTCATCTCCTATATCTGTCCCTCGAAGGAAAAGAAAAAAAAAAGGTAGTAGGGAGTAGAACTTCTGTCTCCTGCTACATCATTTGTCTAAGTTCCAACTAGATATCATCTTCCCCTTCCATTGTATCCTCTGGAATTCCTGTGCCATAGGCAACAAATTTTCCTTCATCTTAAATCTTTTTCTCTTCCACTTCTTCCATCTGCTAGCTATTATTGAAACCTGATTCCATCCTAATGATGCAGAATGGTCAACCTTTCTAGTAAGGGCTGAATCTTCAGTGATTCCCTTAAGTTCACAAGTTGAGATGAGAAAATTGAGTTCTCCCTATGTCCATCACTAAGCAACCCCTCATTCTTTGTAGTTCATTCCATTCATCTCTACCATTCAATCAAAATACTAGTGGCTATTGTTTATGGTCCTTCAAATTATTCCCCTTTCTTCCTTAATGAGTTCAGTGTATGACATAAATTTTCTCTCCTCCTTAACTCTTATCCTCAAGTTAGGGAGTTTCACATTCATGCATATTGAATTTCCTTCAAATACCCTAACCATCCAATTCCTCAACATCTTTGCTTCCTATAACCTATTGTACTTCTATCCCATCTTAGCCAAACACAAAGATGGTCACTCTTGATGTTGCCATTGCCTAAAGAAATACCACCTTTGGTGGTATTTTAAACACCTTTGTGTTTAAAATATTGAAACTCTTTTATCCCATACTTCATTGAATTCTTCATGTTCATAATTGTTTTTAGAAGAGTTAAAGCAATTTTCATTGTCCTTTGAGAATTTTACTGAATAATCAAAAACAAACATAACAAAATTAGCATTAAAGAACTCCCTAAAGCAAGCACATATAATATAGGTAGTATTTACAAAGTGTTTTAGAGTTTGCAAAGCACTTTATAAGCATTATTTCATTTTATCCTCTCAATAACCATGGGAAGTCAGTGCTATTATTGTCCCCATTTTACAAATAAAGAAACTGAAGCAAACAAGGTTACATAGTAAGTGTCTGAGACTGGATTTGAACTTGTCTTCTCAGCTCTTGGTCTAGCACTCTACTTGCTATACCATCTAATTAATACAGATTATGATCTGAATTTTAGAATTACCAGGAATATTAGACATTATCTTGTTCAAGTTTCTCACTTTCCAAATGAGGAACAGGATTAATTCAAAGGTGAAATAATTTTCCAAGGTTTCTGTTTGCAGATTAAAGAAGTTGTACAATAGCCACAAATATCAGAAAGGAGTCCAGAAGAAACAGAGAGAAAAAGAGCCCCCCAAAATCCAGAGACAAAGTGTTAGCTGAATTATGACCAGAGATGTAGTTAAGAAAGTAGATGGAAACTAAGGTTCTACATATGAGTGCTCATAGGAAACCAGGAACCCACTGGACTCAAGAGCGACATCCCAAGAGAGTCCTCAGCTAGAACCAGATCAGTGCTATTGAAATTGGGATTTTCAGAGACATACATCTGAAGACTGTGTGAATATGGGAGATTAGAGTAAATTATTTATACATTTTAATTTTTTCTCTTCTCCATATTTCTTGTAACAAACACTTCTGATATGTGCTTGCAAGGATAAAATTAGATAGTGAAATTTTCCCATGATTCTGGGTAAGACATTGTTAGTAATTAGAAAAATATTCTTTAAAGATGATCTGGATCCTTCTTGCCACAGAAGATTTCTGGAAAATCTTTATGCTATTAAAAACCAGCGAGATATAGTGAAAATATATTAAATGGGAAAGTATATAAGGGGATGGCTAGTTGGTGTAGTGTAATAGAGCATCAGTCCTGAAGTCAGAAAGATCTGAGTTCATTAGGCATTGACCCACACCTAACACCATATACCAAGATAAGGTCAAAATGGATTCATGATCTAGGCATAAAGAATGATATTATAAACAAATTAGAACAATGTAGGATGATTTACCTCTCAGACCTGTGGAGGGGGAAGGAATTTGTGACCAAAGAAGAACTAGAGGTCATCATTAATAACAAAATAGATAAGTTTGACTATATCAAGTTAAAAAGTTTTTGTACAAACAAAATGAATGCAGACAAGATTAGAAGGGTAGCAGTAAACTGGGAAAATATTTTTACATTCAAAGGTTCTGATAACGGCCTCATTTCTAAAATATATAGAGAATTGACTCAAATATATAAGAATTCAAGCCATTCTCCAATTGATAAAAGGTCAAAAGATATGAACAGACATTTTTCAGATGAAGAAATTGAAACTATTTCTGGTCACATGAAAAGGTGCTCCAAGTCACTATTGATCAGAGAAATGCAAATTAAGACAACTTTGAGATACCACTACACACCTGTCAGATTGGCTAAATTGACAGGAAATGATAATGATAACTGTTGGAGGGGATGTGGGAAAACTGGGACACTGATACTGATACATTGTTGGTAGGACTGTGAACGGATCCAACCATTCTGGAGAGCAATTTGGAGCTATGCTCAAAAAGTTATCAAACTATGCATACCATTTGACCCAGCAGTGCTTCTACTGGGCCTATATCCCAAAGAGATTTTAAAGGAGGGAAAGGGACCCACATGTGCAAAAATATTTGTGGCAGCCCTTTTTGTAGTGGCAAGAAACTGGAAATTGAAAGGATGCCCATCAATTGGAGAATGGATGAATAAATTATGGTATATGAATGTTATGGAATATTATTGTTCTGTAAGAAACGACCAACAGGAGGATTTCAGAAAGGCCTGGAGAGACTTGCATGAACTGATGCTGAGTGAAATCAGCAGAACCAGGAGATCATTATACACAGCAACAAGACTATATGATGATCAATTCTGATGGACATGGTTCTCTTCAACAATGATGTGATTCAAACCAGTTTCTATTGTTCAGCAATGAAGATAGTCATATACACCCAGAGAGAGGCCTCTGGGAACTGAATGTGAACCACAACACAGCATTTTAACGCTTTCTGTGAATATTTCCATGCATTTTGTTTTCCTTCTTAGGTTGTTTTTTTCTTCTTCTCTTTCTAGATCTGATGTTTCTTGTGCAGTAAGATAACTGTATAGATATGTATACATGTATTGTATTTGTCATATAATTTATCCTATTAAGCATGTATTAGATTACCTCTCATCTAGGGGTGGGGGGTGGGGGGAAGGAGGGGAAAAGCTTGGGAAAAAAAAGTTTTTGCAAAGGTCAATGTAGAAAAATCACTCATATGTTTTATAAATAAAAAGCTTTATTAAAAAAAAAAGAAATATCTGAGTTCAAATGTGACCTCAGATACTTAATACTTCCTGGCTGTGACTCTGGAAAAGCCACTTAACCACAATTGCCTCAGCAAAAAAAAAAAAAAAGAAAAAAAGAAAAAAAAAGAAAAGAAAAGAAGAAAGAAAGTATATCAGAGTGAGAATAAAATTTCCAAAATGCTAACATAATTATGTTGCAAAGTTATTATTATAAAAATAATTGACCAAAAAAATCAAGACTTTTTCTGAATTGTTTCTAGTTCTCTTTCTCCCCCTCCTCCTCCTTCTTCCTTCTTTCTTCTTCTACTTACCTGCCTGTCTCCTTTTATTACGGCAATACTTGTGTGAGACCTAGATAAAATAAGAGATTAATATCTAACTGAAAAAAGTGGGATGATTATTTTGTCAATGAATACTGTAAAACACCTATTTCCTATTTTTTCAAACCAGTACCCGTTTTTACAACCACAGCAGCTTTGCTATCATTCAGATAAGGTCACACCAAATAGAACTTTTGCTCATTGGATTAAAAATAGATTAGCTCAGTGACTCAGCAGGTACCTCATTGCACTTGCCTACTGAGAACATCCTAATTCCTCCTTGTACTCTAACACTGCATAGTATTCATGTGGCTTTACAGGGATTAGCTTATCCAGCTATTAGAAATAAGATCATAGTCCATCTAGGGCATACAGTAAGATATAGCAGTGCAGGGAGTATTGTAGGTCAAGTTCAGGTTAAGCATGTTCAAGAATATACTCTTGAAATATTAACTTAAGTTCCTTAAAAAGGATTTATAACTATAAATTATCACAGAGCTCTCACTATTGCAGCAATATTAGGGATGAATTCTAGGACAAAGTAAAGTCAAATTTCAAAGGATTTGGGACAAGGCTCTGATACGTGAAATAAACTAATTGTAGCACTCTATGTAAAATTATTCTACCTGCTCCTAACCCCCTTAAATTTCAGGGTGTGATCAGATTATCTTTTGTTTCTTGTTATATTCAATTGATTGCAAGGACCAGAGCTTATAGTCTTTAAATCCTATAGGTTTCTGCCTTGTGGGGTGATCCAAGGGGCAGGTTCTTAATATAAGGGTAGAAACTAGACTAGAGAAGAACACTGAACTCTGGGAAAGGAAGGAAAATAACTTCAGGCCATTATGTAAGTACTATTAAAATATAGGTAGGGTGATAAATTTGAAATGAACTAGAGATGAAAAGTTTGCTGAGTGATATTAGAAAAAGAAGGGTCTAGAGGTGTCAGCAAATGGCAAAGAATAGACTTAATTTTCCTCTTCACTGACATGAGGAAGTATAGGAAAGGAAGCCAGAAAAACCTTTTCATTTGGAGAAAGTCAAATTCCTGAACTTGTTATCTATAATTTGTAGCTCAAAGTCTATGTACTTCTCTATGGAGTCTAGTATCTCTCTGAGAGTTATGTTGTTGTTCAATTGTTTTTCAGTCATGTCCAACTTTTTTTGACCCACTTGGAGTTTTATTGACAAAGAATGATTTGCCATTTTCTTCTTCAGTTTATTTTACAGATGAAGAAACTGAGGTAAACAGGGTTAAATGACTTGCCCAGGGTCATGAAGCTAGTAAGTATCTGAGACCACATTTGAACTCATGAAGATGATTCTTTCTGACTCCCAAGTTCAGCACTCTATCCAATGTTTCTCCTAGTTGCCCCTGGGACCTATACCCTAGTTCAGATTTACAAATTGAATCTCCCAAGGGATTGATTTCAATATGCTTAGTGGAGATGTATTCATAAAACTAAAATTCATGCATTCTTTACCTTTAATAGTGAACCAGTTGATACAATTAGCTCAAAACAAAGTCATTTGTGCCCTCACACTTTATTTAAAATATTAACACCTTATTATTTCCGTTATACCTTCTTGTCTGGGTGCTATGTTGCCCAAAAAATAGCACTAAGCTCTGTACCAATCAGGCAATACCTGCTTGCATGAATAGCATTTTAAAAATATTTAATATTTTATTTTCTCCTCAGTTACATGTAAAAACAATTTTAACATTCTTTGTTTTTTCAAATTTTAAGTTCCAAATTCTCTCCCTTCCTCTATCCCTTTCTCCTCTCATCGAGAAGGCTCTATATGTGTAGTCATTCAAAATACATTTCCATGAAAGTCATGCTGTGAAAGAAAACAGACCAAAAAAAAAAAAAAACAAGAAAAAGAAAAAAGTAAAGAAAAGGTACCTTCAATTTTCATTAGGGTTTCACTAATTCTATTTTGGAGAGGGACAGCACCTTTTATCACAAGTCTTTCAGAATTGTCTTACATCATTGTATTGCTGAGAAAGCTAAGTTATTCACAATAGATCATCATACTATATTGCCTTTACTAGTTACAATGTTCTCTTGGCTCTGTTCACTTTGCATTAATTCATATAAGTCTTTTTTTTGCAGGTTTTTCTGAGATTATCTTTCTTATATTTTCTTATAACACAATAGTATGAAATGGTATTCTTGAGTATCACCTTGAGGACATCGTGTGTCAGCCTCCTGGCTGAAGTAATATGGATATTTATTTGATGACCTACAGTCAGTCACTTTTGTACCTCCTATGGCTGAGCCATTATCCTCAGGCTCACTGATCTATAGTCCTACTTCTGGTCTATGAATAGCCCTGTTTGAATGGCACTAATTATAAATCAACTATTGGATGTTTTGATCTAGATATCATCTAGGCTACCCAAATCCAACTTAACCAAAAGAGGAGGTCTCCATCTTTCCCCCCAACTGACTCCTCTTCTAAACTTCCCCATTCATATTTAGGACACTATCATCTTCCAGGCTTCCTGGTTTATAAACTAAATGTCATCTGCTCTTATTCTCACCCCACATATATAAATCATTTGTCAAATGTTGTTTCTGCCTCCATGGTATCTCTTACATGGGTTTCCTTAATTCCACTTATATTTATCACATATTCATATTCTACATAGTCGCCAAATTGATATTCTTATAGTACTATTCTGATCATATGACTTCCCTACTTAAGAAACTCCAATGGTTCTTTATTTATTTTCTCCAAAATCAAATACAAACTCCTTTATTTGGCATTTAAAACCTTTAACAACCTGGCTCCCACTTACCTTTCCAATCTTCTGATACATGATTATTCTCCTTTATGAATAAGTTATTCTCCCCCTCCCATGTCTGTGCCTTTGTACTGGTTATCTTTCATTCCCAAAATAAATACCTTTTTCACTTGCACCTCTTCAAATATCTAATTTCTAATGATTGGCTCAAATTTTATATGAAGCCTTCCTTATATCTCCAGATGCTAGTGCCTTTTCCTAAATTATCTTAAGACCCCCATATATTGCCTAATTATAAGGTGGGCCATAAGTTGAAAACACTCATCTCTCTACTTTTTGCTAGTTCATTTCCTTGTTTATTCTCGTTTTAAAGCAATAAATGTTCTGATCTTCCTTAAAACTAGTAGAAAAGTATAATCTCTCCCACATAGTAATCAATTAGCTCTTATGGCACCCCAGTTTATGAAGTGAAGAGAAAACTCTTTTTTTCACAAGCTTTGCTCTGTCTCTGTCTCTCTCTTTGTCTCTCTGTCTCCCTCCTTCCCTCCCTCTCTCTCTCTCTCTCTCTCTCTCTTTCTCTTTCTTTCTTTTTCTTTTTCTCCTTCCCTGCCTCCCCTCTCTTTCTGTCTAAGCTCTCCATTTCATAAGTTTAAATAACATAACATTTTATTTATTATATAATGTATATATATTATTTATTATAGGTTTATTATAGGTTTTATTTATTTATATAATTTATTTATTATAGTATATATATATAATTTATTATAGTAACTCATATAATTTATTATAGTAACAGATAATACAAATATATAAATAAATATTTACAATGTATTAGCAATGACAAAAGTTCATAGCCAGAATTACTTCTTTACTCTAAATAAATCAGAGGAAAGTGTCATAGAGTAGAATAATTTCACCCCTCCTCCCACTGACTTCAATTTAAATTGAATAGTTTTCTCAAGATTATAATGCAAGTCTCTTAAGAATTTTCTTCAGTGTATCTTTTCACAAAATAAGAACTAACTGTAATTCTTTCACAATATTTCTTTAGATTCTCTCAGAAGATGACAGTTAACTTGTATTCCTCTTCTAGAAGCCTCTAAGATGGTATTTAACTTCCTCAATCCCATTATCTGACAAGAATGAAAATGTAAAGCTATGTTGTTTCAGTTTCACAAGATTATAGTTAATATTCCATCTTTTTCTGTAACAAATAGTAACTTAAATTTAATTCTTTCATAGTATGTCCCCCAGATACCTTCTAGCATTAGAATTACCTATCAGTTCACTGCTGTTTATCTTGTAATTATCTGGTAATAATATCTGTAATAATATAGTTTATGTATAAAGGATTAGCAAAGATGTTTTTTACACGTACATATATGCATGTTGTCTCTCCATGACTAGATTGTAAATTTCTCAAGAAGGCAAATATTATTTTACTATTTATTACCAGCAATTAATAGAGTCCCTGTAATATGACAGGTGTTTAATAATTCCTTGTCAAATGTGAGGATTCACAAGTGTTTCTATTGAAACATCTGGGCAGAGGTCTCCCTTTTGCTAATGGTCTTTAAATGCCTCTCTAATGCTTAAGAAGTCATCAAACTTTAACTGCCTGTTCATCTGGCTTTTTACTGAGATCCTCTCCATAGGGCCCCTCATGGCATGGACCTGTTCCTTAACCCTTCTTTCCCTTCTGTCCTCCTGTTCTCTGGTAAATCTAACTAGCCACCCTTCATCAACCAGAGAATTATGAAGAATCCATTTTTACAGAGCCTCAACCTTTCTTTGGTGCTGTTTTATAAATTAACAGATTATTTAATCATTTTATTACTTGTTATGGTGTTGGTTCTCTAACTTTACACTATTATATGTTTACTTCTTACAGTTCTTTTCTCTTTCAACCATCTTTATTTGGTGTTTTCTGCCTTTGGACTTAGTACCTAATAAAAGCTTTTTAATTGATTTATTGACACAGCATTCTGGAAAAATGTGGTCTTTTCCTACTATTACCATATCCCTTATGAGCACAAGTTAAGTTGAAGAAATGAAATGCTCTCTCCCGCCTCAAATTTCTTATAGCACTGCCTGTACCTTTCTCTCTTATACTTGCTACTTTTGTCTTTGTCTCCCTCTAAGACGGAGAAAGTCCATTCCCATATTTTCTCTTCTCAGTCTGAGGACAATCATATGTTTACTTCATGCGTGCTTCTGCAGAAACTTTATTAATGTTCCAGTTATCTGGGCAGGAAGAATGACCTTTCTCAGGAAACTGGCACAAGGAATGAGGAACTTCGAAGATCTAGGAACCTCAGATCACCAGGGCAAGTACATATAGCTCAAAATGTGTTTCCTTTACAAGTTGCTAGTATCTAAGTGCTCCTGGGGAGACAGGTGGGGAAATATGGAGAAGAAAATCCCTAGCTCCTTCCTCCCTCTTCTCCTCCCTCTTCTCCCATCCTCCACTGTTTTCTGTATTCCAGAAAAAAAGCAAAGAGACAGCCCTCAAGAGGGAAAAATAGGAACCATCTCACTTTTATAGACCACAGGGAGAGGAAACTGTTTCTTAGTCAATTATTGGGAAATATCACAGTTTCTGGAATTCAATTAATATGAGACCAGTGAACTTGCTAACATTCTATTATAAGGGTAAGGTTATAATGGGGGTGGGAGGTAAAATAACCCCACCCAATTATGATCTTAATACCTTAACTAGGTGAGAATAGATCTCAATCACTGATAGGGCTAGGAGAAATGCTAAAAGAGCTTGAACTAGAGTGATATTGCCCTCCCATTTGGATAGACCAAGTAAACCTGGCTATATCCCAGGAATCATCCATAAATAATCAAAGGAGCTGAGAAGCTATAGTACATGTCCTAGAAATTAGAGGGGGGGGGGCTTGACAACACACTTATGAGAAGGAACCATGCAGGGGTGGAGGATTGGGCTCTTGGCTTCTTGATTCTTATTTTAGCTATTTCTCCCTTCACTGCCCTCACTCACCTGTATGAGAAAAGGATTTGATTTCAGCCAAACGACCTAGGAAATTGATTAACATAGTCTTTCAATCATCTTTCTATTTCTTTTAGAGAAATATATAACACCTATGCTTCTTAGAATTCTTAACATCCTTCAAAATTCAGATGAAACATCCATTACCTTCTACATGAGTTCTTTCCTGATTTCTTCTACTGCTGACGCTTCCCCTCAGAAATCACCTTGTACTTCGTGGATATGCTACTTTTAGCACTTCCCTTGCAAGGGGGGGGCCCCAGAATAACTACACCAGTATTCCACATATCTACAGCCCCTCTAAATAATAGACCACAGATTTTCACTGGAAGAAGAAACTGAAGTCTAAAACTATATGACTAAGCCAACGAGCATTTTTATTCCTTAACATTCTAGAAATTAATTTTATGGGGAAAATATGATGTGAAAACATTTCATAGGTGATATGGTTTAGTGACTATCTCTAAGTAATGGTTTCTGCTGAGCAAATCCACAAGAATTACAGAAAAATTATAGAAGTTGAATAACACACTTTGATGTTACTCATCATTGCTTACATTTTTTTTATAAGAAAGAAGCTTTTGCATTATGCACCAATTCACAATGGATACACATCAGCATTTTCCTTCTTAAAATACTGCCTCTTATAAAACCCAGGAGGAAGACAGAGATAATATAGTCTGAGTAAGATTTCATGGTGCACTTATTGAATCCATTGATTATTTTAATAGCAAGGGATTCAAGAATTCACAATTAGCTTTTGGTTTCCTAAGCACCACTAAGGAATAATTTCATATACATGTATACCATCATCTTCCTTAATAATAACAATAAATATTTATTGAATGCCTACTATGTGCAGGGCCATGAGTAAACAAAGGTATCAGATACTTTATATCTGTTGGCCTTATTCATAATTTATGTTAAAACAATTCAAAACATAGCTAATTTTTAAATGCTGCAAAAATTTTAAAGTAATTTTAAATGTTAAAGCAATTCTAATGCTTTACATAATTTTTAAAAAGTGATTTCTCCCAAATAGTAACACTTCCTTAAGTAATAATAATAATAATAGTTAGCATTTATCATGGCTATGAATAATACATATAAAAGTTCAAACAGCAAAATTTTGCAATTCCTGTTAAATCCAGAAAATATAATTAATTTGTCTTCTTCGTCTTCCTATTTCTATAAACCATACAACACTTAAATAGGTTCAAGTCAGGTAGCTGAGCCCTCACTACCATTGTACAAAACCCCATAAATCATCAATGAAGTACAGCCTTATACATCTATGAATCAATAAGTATATTTAGAAACTCTTCATGGCAACAAAATATTTGTATCCTAATGCATTTTATATGTTAAGTATTAATGCTCAGAATGATTTTCCTTAGATATCTTATTGTCCTTTTATTCTTATGACCTTTAAATTTCTTTTTAAAAGTGTCACAGTATGATGTAAAAGTTAGTTTACACTAAAAAGTATGTTAACATCTATGCTTAGAAGATTCCTGATTTTGTTGATGTGGGCACTTCCTTAAGTAATAATAATAATAAGGATAGTTAGCATTTATGTAGTGTTTCAACACTTATCCTTATAACACCCTGTAAGGTAGATGGTATTTTTATTCCCAATTCACAGTTGATGAAACAGACTGAGAAAGGTTAAGTCACATAGTCAAATAGCTAATAAGTATCTAAGGTAGGATTAAGATTCATTTTTTTTCCTGCCTCCACGTTCTTTTCTCTATCCACTCTATCACAATTTATATCTTAGTACATGATTCCCTAAAATATTATTTCCATATCCCAACCCCAATTTACTATCTGATTGGCAACTGTTAGGTAGTAAACATCTCTAACTCATCTAAACTGGTCCTCCACTGACATACAGTTTGTATTATTCATGCCCACATGATGGAAGTGAGTGGATATCACCTAGATTGAGAAGTCTTAAGAAATTCTCATTAGATTCTGAATATGTGACCCAGGAAGAGAGTGACCTTTCTTTTGTTACCATTGGATCTCCATACCTCTGAAAAGCACCATCAACCAGCACTAAGCATCTCCTCTTCTGCTAATATTTACTTTTCACCTGATAGCATCCATGAACCCATAGCATCATCCCTTGAAAGATAAGGAGCTGCTTCCTCTTTAGTTGGTCCAACACCTTTCTCCTCAAGAAGAGCTATATGTTTGTTTCTTACTTAAACGTCACTGATCATAACAACATGATAAAGAAAAACCCTGAAAGACTTGAGGATTCTGATCAATGAATGATCAACTACAAGTCCAGGGGACTGATAATGAAGCAAATTACTCAACTGTTGACCGAAGTGATGGACTTAAGATGCAGAATGAGACATACATTTGGGGGAATTTGTTTTCCTTTTCTTCAGTCACTTCTGGAGTCTGACATCTCTTTGGCAATATTGTTCCAGGATTACACTGCCATTTTTTGTGTAGTCTGTTTTCACCTGTCTTCTCCTCTCCTGGGACCTCATGGTTCCCTAAAAGGTCTTAAATATTTACAGATTTCCCCCTCAGGGAGTATCAGTCATCTCCTGGGCCACTAGTTGCTTAGAGGGGTCTGCCTCTTTTCTGATTCCAAGAACAGCAGTCTTTCTCCTGCACCACACTGCCTTTTGAACTCTTGAATTGATCGGAGATTTAAGGTTAGAAGGGGCCTTTTTTTACAGATGAGGAAAGCAAGGAAGGTTAAGTGATTTGCCCTGGATCACACAGCTAATCCAGGATTAAAACTGAGGTCTTGACCCCAAGTCCAGCATCTAGATGCCTTACCATTTAAATTCCTACAACACTTTAAAGTCCAATATAAATTCTTCTTTTGGGAAGCTTTCCTCTATCCTCAGGCACTAGGGCTAGAGTCAGAAAGACCAGAATTCAAATCCAATCTCAGGTACTTACTAGATGTTTGAACTTGGGCAAATCATTTTCCAACTGCCTGTTTTTTCAATCATAAAGTGAAGATGAAATTAGCACTTAACTTACAAAGTGGTTGTGTGGATCAAATGAGATAATATTTGTAAAGCAATTGGCATAATGCCTGGAATATAGTAGGTGCTATGAAAATACTAGCTATTATTATTATTATCTCCTCAAATTTAGTAATGATGTTTTTCCCCTTCAAATTTCACATGAACTGCTCACATCTCCTTTCATGTAATTTCTTTTGTACCTTTTTCACAAAACGTACTTTTTGGTATTGTAATTATTTTCATTTGTTGCTATTTCTATTACAATGTAAATTGAGTAGCTAGATATAAATAAACTATCTATTCCAATATTTAACTTAGTCTTCTTCATGCAACATATAAAATGGATCTTCAGTCTATTACAAGGCCTCTCTAGCTTGGAAAGTTTAGCCAAAACTTGTACTTTAATTTTGGAGAGTTCATTTACCTATAAGACCCAACAAGTCACTGGAAGAGGATTTGGGTGGAGGTTATTACAACTGGTCATGGTTTGTTGATTCATATTCTGTTTATTTGTTATCATTTGGAATTAGGCTGATCTAGTTGATCTTTATATTAGTTATGAAAAAAGAATTTACTAAGAAAATGATGGTATAAAAATGCAAGAGCCATGTTTAAAAGAGAACTACAATTGAAATGAGAAGATCTAGTTTCAAATCCTAACACAGCTATTTCCCAACTCTGTGACTTTAAAGAAGTTGCTTGATCCCTCTGGATTTAAGTTTCCAAATTTGTGAGATGAAGGGGTTTAATTAAATGACTTCAAAGGCTCCTTTCTGTCCAAGGAGAGGGCCCTCATTTTAGAGTAAGGAACAAATGTTTTTTACTAAACAGCTAGGGAGTCCTTGGCAAATCTGAATCTCAGTTTCTTCTTACAACGAGGATAATAATTGCACCTACCTCAAAGATTAGTTGTGAGGATCAATTGAGAAAATATGTGTAAATTATAAAACTTAAAGTGCTATGTAAATATTTGCTAGTCAATTTAAAGGCTGTGATTCCTTCTGAGAGAATGAATCATTTTCTAACATGTTAATTGCTATTCAGTTGTATCTGACTCTTCATGACCCTATTTGAGGTTTTCTTTTTTACTGTTGATATTTAGTAAAGGAGTTGATCTGATAGGATTGATAAATTGATTCTTAAACCCTATCCTAGCTAATAAGATAATAGTGAAAAGTCAATGTCTCAAACTAATGATAAAGAAGGGCTTATTATAGTGTTACCCTTTTATAAGGTGTAAAGAATTTTTCTGATCAAAACTGATGGAATTAAATGATAGTTAATGATAATTAGCCTTGGGCAGACCAAGGATTATAAAAAAGGTCTGTTGACCCTTTGAAAAACAAGGCAAGCTCCATAGAAGAAGTGGAGGGAAGAACTCAATCCTTAAGAAAATATTCTTCCTTACATATGAAAAAAAGATTTTTTTTCTTCTTTCACCTCACATTGGCCATGATGACTTGTAGTGAATCTACTTCCTCAGTAAGAGGTTTTGTATCCAGCAGACAGCTGACCCATTAAACAAGGCAATTATATATATATGTATATGTGTACATACATATAATATATATACATACACACACATATATATATATGTATATGTATATATATCCTCTGTAGATAAAGAAAAGAGTCAATCCTGACTATAGACAGTTCAATTACAGAATTATTCCAGGATCCAACTGACCAGTCTGCCCAGTGGAGCTATTGGTTCCAAAGAGAACAATAGGAAGACACCAGGAGAATAGAAAAGACATTAGAACTCTGCAGCTTCAAAGGGTTAAACTGCCTTGGTCACTTGTTTTTGCCTCTGCTAGCATTCTCTATGTTTTTGCCCTCTCTTCCCACTGATGCTATATTAAATTGTGGGAGAGTGCATCCCAGATTGATGTTTCATTACCATTGTTCTTATGGAAAATACCTTTTCTCTGAACTAACTGTCTACTGAATGATTAGGAAAGGTAAATTTATTATTAAAACAGGTGAACTCTAGTTTTAGGACTAGGGATTCAAAATATCACAAAGTAATTGCCTCTCTGGGAACCATAGGTAGAGAGATACACTAGTGTAAAACAGGATTGCAAGTGGGTACAACACTTATATTTCACTAATTTTACTAATCTATCTGATGTTAATTCAAATTAATGAAGTCTTATGAAAAGTTAATAAAATTTTTCCTTTTTAAATTTTTTTAAACTAGATCTAAATTGAATGATGATGGTAAAGAAGTAGCCTCTAAGTCTTAAGTATTGTTAAAAAGTCAAGTCTCTCCCATTTCATTATAATCCTGATTACCATGTTTCAAAATGCATCATTGAATTGGTTTTTCTGGGTATATACTTTTAAAAACAATTTTGGTATTAAAAGATCCTGCTGTACCTGGTGGTATTATCTATGCATGTAGAGAAGATTTCTACAATGTTTTTACATGGAAATTATCTTTTGACTTATGGTTCTCACTGCTTTTTGGCTCTTCTTGATCGTCTAGTAGGTTATGGTCAATCAAGCAACAGGTGGCATTATCAGTATTAATTGTGAACCTACAGGTGAGACAATGGGGAAAGTTTTAAAGAAATGTAAAGGCTCATATTGAATTTAGTTTACTATCTAGTGAAGGGCCAAGACATAGGAAAGGATTAAAGAATGGCATGAAACAGGAGAGGCAATTTGGCAGAAGACAGAGAATCTGTCTCAGAGTCAGGAAAGCCTCTATTTAAGTCCTGGCTCTGACATGTGCTGGCTGTGTGATCCTGGGCAACTCAAATTTAACCTCTGAGGGCCACAGGCAACTCCTGGAACTCTTTTAAGTTGTACAGCTTTCATCTATCTCCTTTGATAAAGGAGGTTGCTCACCAGGAGTTCCCTACCCCAGTGAAATCACAGGAAGGAAAGAAACAGGAAAAGGGAAAGGGGAAGGGGGAAAATGAAGGAAAGGAAAGGAAAAGAGAGGAGAGGAAAAGAAAAAAAGGAGAGGAGAAAGGAAAGAACAGAGTTAAAATGGGGAGAGAAGAAAATGATTAACTTCTTTGGTATCTTTGCTAAGAAAACCCCAAAAAGGGTCATGTTGAGTTGGACATAACTGAAAATAACTAAACAATAGATATATATATTAAAAGTGCAATTGGAATTTGGAGGAAAGATCATAAGGGATTGAATTATTCCTCAAGGGAAGGTTTCATAAAGAAGGTGAAGAGTGAAATGGAGCTTGAAGGAGGCAAAGAAGTACATATAGCAGCATTATTTGTATATAGATGTGTGTACTTTATATATATGTGTGTGTGTGTGTATATATGGGAAATTACTAAACAAATTGTAGTTACATGAATGTAATGGAATGTAGTGATTGAGCTATTAAAAATGATGATCATAAAGGATTCTGAAACAACTTATATGAACTGATGCAGAATGAAATAAACAGAGCAAAGAATATAATATGCACAAAGACAAATAACTATGTAAATGGAGAAAGTAATGAGGAAAGAATCCTTTGTAATTATTATGACCAATCTTGACCCTGGAGAAAAGTGGAGAAAATGCACTTCCTTCCTTCTTTTAGAGACTGGAGACTCTGGGCATGAAATATTACATGTATTGATTAATTAGTCAATGAGCATTGATTAAAATGCCTACTAGATATTTTATTGGGTTCTGGAGATAACAAATACAAATAATGAAACAATTTTCATTCTCTAAGAGTTTATGTATTCTTAATGGGAATAACATAAAGGTATATGAGCATAGAGAAAATAAATATATATAGAAAAATATCCCCCCAAAAAGTAGAAGGTACTTGAATACAAGGTAATTAGGTAGAAAGGAACTAACAAGAGGATCAGGAAAGATTTCATGTAGAAGGTGATATTTGAGCTGTGTCTTGAAGGAATAGAGGGACGATATGAGGTAGAAGTTAGACAGGAGCACAATCTAGATATGAGGGTTGGCCTGTGCAAAATGCATGGATATGAGACTGAGAAACAGAAAGAAGGCCGGTTTGATTGAATTGGATTGCCAAAGTTTACCTAAAATTTTTCTTTTGTTAAATTGTTTTTCTTCTTTTTCTTTTTTGTCCTTTATTTTAAAAAATCCTTTAAGTAGGAGAGAGATACTTGGAAATGAACATGGTAGTTGTACTAGAGTTTCTTTGTATACATTGGTAGGTAGACTCACAAACATTTTATATATTTTACAATTTTTTGAAATTGAATTTCTCTTTCCATGTCTTTCTGCTCAGTTTTGTTGTTAATAGAAATGCTGGTGTGACAAGGTTTTACAAGGATGAATATTGAAAACTATTTTGCATGTATTTTGAAAAATAAAAAGCTATTGTAAAAGTGCTGGTGGGATTTATTTTATATCTTGTAACTTTGCTAAAGTAATTACCTGTCTCATTTAGTTATGTATAACATTTAATTTAGTTATTTATAATTCATTAGTTAATTCTCTTAGATTCTCTAAGTAAACAATCATATCATCAGTAAAAAAACAATTTATATATATACCCCCTCCACACACACACATACACAATAAAACCCTCTCTTATAACAAAAAATGGTTAAGAAAAACTAATTGGCCATTCCTGTTGACATTCGGTATGCAGTTTTTCCCGATTTCTATCAAAAGAAGGAGATATGTTTCACCATCTGTCCTCTTTCTCCTTGAATTTTGAAAATGGCTTTAATACTATAAATTTACTCTTGTTCTACACATAAATTTAAAGCCAGGAATCTCATAATCATAAGGCATTTGAAAATAATATATTGCTTTCATATAAAATAATTGATTTTTCTCTACACAGTCATTAAAAATGACTAAATTTTGTCATAAATCATGCTTACAAGTACTTTCCAGGATGGTAATCACTTACCATAATAAATGAGGTATACATTCACTCATTCCTTCAATCAACAAGCATTTATTCAGCATTTGTCAGGCACTGTGCTAAGTGCTTGGATTATAGAGACAAAAAGCAAACAGTCCTTTCCTTCAAAGACCCAGAATTGCACTGTGGAAGGAACAATGTATACACAAATAAGTAAATGCAAAGAAATGAAGAGAGGAGAAACAGGTAGCACTAGCAAAAAGGGAATCAGGATAGATCTTTTACAAGACATGACACCAGAGCCAATTTTCTAAGGAAGTCAGGGATTCTAAGAGGCTCATTTGAGTCAAGAGATGTAGTGTCAAAGGTGAAGAACAAAAAGGCCAGTTTGGCTGGATCACAGAGATCAAGTCTGAAAATTTGGATTACAATCATATTTTGAAAGTTATTAAATGCCAGAAAGATAAACTTATGTTTGATCCCAGGGGCAAGAGGGAGGCACAGAAACATGTTGAGCAGGTGAGGGATAAAATTATACCTGCAGTTTGGAAATACCAATTTGGCAATTATATAGAGAGGGAATATGGAGGAAGGAAGACTAATCAGGAGATTGTTTTAATAGAACCAGCTGATAGGTGATGGTTTTAAATGGGAGGGAAAGAATGGGACATGTGCAGAGACAGACTATGTGACTTGGAAACAGATTGGATTTGTTCAGTGATGGAGAAGGAAGGGTCAAGGATGACTCTGAGGTAGCCAACCTAGGAGACTACGGGGATAGTAATACCCTCAAGAGAAATAGAAAAGTCAGGAAGAGGATAGGGTTTGGGAGAAATTCTATTTGGAGCATGTGAGCTGGAGATGTTTACAGGATGTTCTGTTCAAAATGTCCAATAGGCAATAGGAAATTTGAAACTAGAGCTCAGGAAAGAAGCTAGAACTGGATATTCTTAACAATATTTAATCAAATGACTCTGCTAGATGCTGGGAAAGATATAAATTATTGATAAGATACAACCTTATCTCCATAGAGATTATAGTCAGTAGGGAGACATGGAACCAACCCATATGTTTAAAATATACAACAGTTAGTGCATTAGAGGACACTATGAGGAATACAAAGAAATATAGGAAGACAGGAAGCTAATTGGTGCAGTGGATAAAGCACTAGCCCTAAAGTCAGGAGAATCTGAGTTCAAATCTGGCCTCAGACACTTAATACTTCCTAGCTGTGTGACCCTGGGGAAGTCACTTAACCCTAATTGCCTCAGATATATATGTATATATGTATGTGTGTGTGTGTATATATGTATGTATGAAAGTGAGATAAACCAAACCAGAACAACATATACATTAACTACAGTAATATAAAAAATAAAACAAAGACAAAGGTAATAACTTCACATAGATTGGTGATTTGGAAGGAAATAGAGAAAAACTATTTAAAAATTAGACTTATGGGGCAGCTAGGTGGCACAGTGGCTAGAGCACCAGCCCTGAAGTCAGGAAGACCTGAGTTCAAATCTGGTCTCAGACACTTCCTAGCTGTGTGACCCTGGGCAAGTCAGTTAACCCCAATTGCCTCAGCAAAAAGCAAAAAAATAAAAAATAAATAAAAATTAGACTTATTAATAAATTAAAAATGTTTTCCTATATCCCTTTCCAAGTTACCAATTTGTCTACAATTCTGTTTTGCTTTTTCTAATGGCCATAGTTAATGTATACACTATTGCCTCAATTTGATCATATTTTAAGGCAAAGACTTTTTTTTGTCTGAAGGGGCACCTACCAAAGAGCCAGACCAGCCTCTAGCTAGAGGACATGGGAAATTCTATGATTGATTCTCAGTGACCATGATTGATTTCGTGAAGATAAAATTGGCTTATTTAGGCTCAGGAAAATGGACACAGGGAGAAATTGTACTCTCTTTGAGATCTATAAGAACAAGTGGTAAAACAGGCTACCCCCTTTTCTTTTCCCACCATTTCTTTTTCTATGACTTGAATACAGCAAAAGAGAAGGAATATCCACGTGCAAACCACAGCAGGAAATGGTGACTTGCCAGAGAAGGATCTGCTAAGCAGCCCATAATTGCCCAGGTTAGCCCAAGCTTATGGAACTTATGGAGCTACATTTCCTCTGTGATCTCTTTTGCCTTTTTTGAGCACAGATAAGCAATTCTGAGAATAGATTTTTCTTCTTTTGGGAATTACCTTGTATATAATCCTGAGTTCAAAAGTTAGGCACCCATTCCTAATGGAACAAAATTTCCTATAGCTAAAGGATCAAAAAAAAAAAAAAAAGAAAAAGAAAAAGAAAAGAAAGAAAGAAAAAAAAAAAGAAATACCATGGAAGCACCAAGAAATTTGGATTTTTCTAACCTTCCATGACATTTCTGTGAGTCATTCATTCAGTGAAGATTTGAGTTGAATGGGAAATAGGCATTTTTTAGTCCCAGAATGGGTCTTTACCTTCTAGGGGAGTTCACTGAGTCTAATTACCTATTCAAATGCTTACTGTTTGGATATTTGTTTATGAGTTTACATGAGTTCCTAGTTTCAGTGATGGAGGAAGTAAAGTCACCCTAAACTCAATACTCAATAATATCAAGGGTCTGTATGGGAATGGGGGCACTTGTTACCCACATTTAGGAAGAACCATATCAAAGCACTATTTTGTGGATTATCATGAAGAAATCCAGGTCGGGGCATGAACACAAAGAAGTACTGATCTTATTGGTGGTCTAGCCCCTCGAATTGGACCTGGCTATGTGAGGCATGAAGTCAGAATCCCTTAGCCAAGAACAACACTACTTCATTAAAATGTATGTATAATATGTAATAACCCATTTTACTGTCTACCTACACTGTCACCATCCTAATTTAGAGCATTGCTTCTCACCCGTACCAACGTAAAGGCCAAATAACTGGTTTCAGTCTCTTTTCTCTTCAATTTTTTCCTTCATTTACTTGCTAAAATAATCTAAGACTTAGGTCTAAGCATGTTACTCCATTATTTTAAAAAATCCTATAAGTTATATAAATATAACATATATATTATATATAACTTATTATATATTTCTATTAATTTATTTATTACATATAAAATAATATTGAAAAGTCTTAGCTTTGTATCTTAGTCCCTCCACAATATAATGCTAACTCACTTATATAACCATATTTTACATTATTTTTGACATACTAGTCAACTACTAGTTGACTATTAGGGATATTCCCTAAATATCACATTCTATCTGTTACAACCATACATAACACACACTATACTTACTACCTGAAATGAACATGTTCCCTCTTTCTTCCCTCTGCCCTGCAGAAGCTTTTCTCATGAAACTTTCCCTTCTACCTTCAGTTAAATATGTTTTCTTCCTCTTCAAATTATCCTACAGCACTTTTTAGATATTATCTTTTTGTCTATTGACCTTTACCTTTGTAGCATATCTAATTTTATACACATTTATTTGGGGACAACTAGGTAATACAGTGGAGAGAAAGTTGTTGGTCTTAGAGTTACCAAGATGTAAATTCAAACCCTATTTCAGACACTTACCAACTGAGTGACTCTGGACCAGTCAAGAAACCTCGTTCAACCTGTATCCTCATCTATAAAATGGGGATAACAATAACATTTAATTCACAGAATTGTGAAGATTAAATGAGATAATGCATGTAAGAGCATTATACAAATTTCAAGGTATCATATAAATTCTAAATATTATTCCATATCTTTTTTTTTCATTTCAATTTGTTCAGTTTTAATTTTTTTATAAAGCTTTTTTATTTGCAAAACATATGAGTGACCTTTCAACATTTACCTTTGCAAAAAAACTTTTTTTTCCCAAGCTTTTCCTTTCCTTCCCCCCACCCCGCACCCCTAGATGACAGGTAATCTAATACATGCTAGATAGGATAAATTATATGACAAATACAATACATGTATACATATCTATACAGTTATCTTACTGCACAAGAAACATCAGATCTAGAAAGAGAAGAAGGAAAAAACCTAAGAAGGAAAACAGAATGCATGGAAATATTCACAGAAAGCGTTAAAATGCTGTGTTGTGGTTCACTCTCAGTTCCCACAGGCCTCTCTCTGGATGTATATGACTATCTTCATCGCAGCACAACTGGTTTGAATCACATCATTGTTGAAGAGAACCATGTCCATCAAAATTGATCATCGTATAGTCTTGTTGCTGTGTATAATGTTCTCCTGGTTCTGCTGATTTCACTCAGAATCAGTTCATGCAAGTCTCTCCAGGCCTCTCTGAAATCCTCCTGTTGGTCATTTCTTATATTCCATATCTTTTTTTCTTCTCTTACAGAATATAAGCTTTATGAGGACAGGGATTGTCTTTTTTTTTTTTTTTTAAATCTCCATATCCTAAAAGAGAACTCTATAAATATTAAATGCTCAATAAAGGGTTGCTAAATTTTTTAAAAAGCAAAGTGCCTTGTGGAGATGAAAAATTATTATTAATTCAATTTAATTTTAAAAATTTATCATCACCTACTCTTTGCTAAGAACTGTCTTAACCAGAGGGATCAGGAAAGACTTCATAGAGAAGGTCAGCTACTTATAAAGAGGTCCCAGTTCTGGGATGAATCTACCATATCTCAGAGTTGTCAACCTTTTCTTGCAGACATAAGAAATTTAAAAGTATGTTCTTATTTATTGCTATTTTTAAGTATTAAAATTCTTCAGTGTTTAACTCTAGATTTAAAAAATTCTTTCTTTTAAAGGATATCATAAACAGTACATAAAATAACCATGTTAACTGTGACCCACATTTCTAAAAATGTATTCTTCAGAACCTGGGCATTTTGTATGATATTGAATCAGGATTTTATGAAAAATTGTTTTATTCTAATAACTTTAAAATATTAAATATATTATGAATATTTATAAATTAAACATTAAAGTCATACATACTTATAACACGGTACAATTTAAGTAGTATAAAATATACTTCATATTCTCCTTTTTGCTCAAAAATTTCTCCTACTTTCTTTTATTCTAAATCCTAACCCTATTACCCCCCCCCCAAAAAAAAACCCTCTTCCTTTAAAATTGTACAGATATTGGAAGTATATTTTCAAGTCTAAAAGTAGGAGTGTGCTAGTAAATGTTTAACAATAGGTTCTCTGGGAGGAAATTGTGTACAGCATATACTTTAAAATTTAATATGCATTATTAACACTTTCTTAAGTTTAAATAATCAACACAATAATAAATCAAGCTCTGATTTATGGTTTACTCATTTCTTAGGTGCAAATGGTCAGATGGATATTACAATCTGCTTTCCCCATCTATTTTGGGCAGATTCCAGCACACCCCTCCTAAAAGGATTCACTGACTAAGTATGATGAGTCAGAGCCCAGGGTCTACTCAAAATTGCATATCTAGCTCAGGAATGTGAAGCAATAAATTTTTATCTGTTGAAGAGACCTTGCAAAAAGCCCATCCTTTCTCCTTACCTGAACGACAATACTTTGCTAAGAAAAAAAAAAAAAAACATCCTGGCTCTCTTTTATCTATCTGTACCTTGTTCTCCACAGGTAGGCTGCCTGCTGACTGAATCCCAAAATTTCAATATATAGCTCTCCCAACTTTTACTAATTACCAGACTCACTCAGAGTCTGGTACATTCATGTTTGTATTTATGAAATCTTTTGTGACTGAAAGAGAATCTCTCAGAATTCCTTCAAACCAACTATGACCCTTAGACATATCAAATTCATTTGAGGAAACTGGTGATGTGGTAAATGGGAAGAGTCCCAAGTTTGGAGCCATAAGACCTGGACTTGAATTTTAATACTGTTACACAAAAATGACATTTGGTAAAATATCTTGAGCATAAATGTGCATGTCTCATCTTCTTGTATATGAACTATTGTAGTAGCCTTCTGGTTGTTCTATCTGCCTCAATTTCTCCCTTCTCCAGTCCATTCTCCTTTCAGCTGCAAAACTGAACTTTTTAAAGTACATTTGAAGAAAGGGGCATTTGAGTTGAGTGAATTAGGATTACAAGAGGCAGAGTTGAGGAGAGGGACTAGTGATAGACTTAGATATAGCAGATGGAATATCCTGGATGAGGAACAGGAGGTTTAGTTTGCCTGGACTAGAGAAGATGTGAAGGGGACAAATATAAAATAAAACTGGAGAGGTGGGCTGGAGCTAGACTGTGAAAGGCTTTAAATGCCAAATAGAAGAGTTTTTATTTGAGTCTAGAAGGAATAGGAAGCTTTTTAAAGCAGGGAATTAATATGGTCAGATCTGTGCCTTAGGAGTATCATTTTGCAGGGAGAATGGAGACAGGGAGACCAATTAGGAGGTTGTTATAATAGTCCAGGTGAGAGATGATGAAGATTTGAATTACGTAGGTATTCCATAAATATTTCTTGACTGACTGAACTAGAGTTGTGGCTGTGGGAGAGGAGAAAAGGATGGAGGTGTGAGACATTGGGAAAGTAGAATCAACAATGTCTGACTAACTGATAACTAGCTGATAACATGAATTTATAATGGACCTGGGGATATTGTTTTGTAACTTTCTCTTGCAGAAATTGCATAACTCAGAATATGAGAAAATGGTGTGGGGATCCAAGATTGGGTATCAGAAGGATGGGAACAAGAGAAAGCAGAGGCATAAGTGATGCAAGGACAGAGGACAGCACATTATTAAAAGTGTTTGATCACAGGGACTCTGAAAGGAGTAAAGTTAAACCAAAGCTGGGATGAAAAACCAAGAGAATGGCAAAGAAGTAAAGGTCATGATGAAGGAAAACCATAAATCAAGAGGAGAGACACGGTAGGAGAGGTATTGGACAGGAGGCTATGATCAGGAAAGGGAATTTCAGAGTTCAAAATCTTGGAGGTGAAACCCTTTGCATGAGGAAAATCAGAATATTCACTTTTCCTCAATCATGTGCAGTACTTTGCCATTTCTCTTCCTTTTGTCAAGATATTGTGTTTGTCTAGAGCAGCTAGATGGTACGGTAGATAGAGCACCAGCTCTGAAGTCAGGAAGACCTGAGTTCAAATGTGAACACTTCTTATGTGATCCTGGGCAAGTCACTTACCTTGCCCTTTTTTTTTGCCTTAATAATTTTCCCCCAATTGCCTCAGTAAAAAAATAAATAAATGTAAAATAAAATAAAAATAAAACATTCAAAAAAAGATATTTTCTTTGCTTCAAACACCTACTCCCCCCAAATTTTACATTTACATTTTACAAAATTTACATTATTGAAATCCTAGATGTTATTCAAGGTCTATTTCAAAAATCACTTCTATGAAACTTTTCCATTCCCTTCTACTGAAAGTAATCTCTTTCTCTTCTGAGCACCTGGGGCCACCAAAGCCTCAGGTAGCCAACTGCAGAGTCATGGGCACTCCCATGTGCCTGTATATATGACATCATTTTAGTTCAGCTGTCTGCTTGTTATCGAGAGTAATATGTATATAGAGTCATAACAGGTCACTTCATACATCTGACTTTGAGCAGATGGATCTCATCGTTACCCCTTGATATGATTTTTCACTACAAAAGGACATTGAGGATGAGGGTATGTTGAAAGGAAGTAATGAATAATTTTCTTTTTAGCTCTTTCAGTGTTTGTTCTGTCTGGCTAATAGAATAGCTTGAGGGATATTGAATAGCACTTTGAGATGAGTTAGAAGAATGAAATGGCTGTTGCTTGGAATCCCTATTATTCAGGAGGCTGAGACTGAGGCTGATGGATCATATGAGCTGCAGTACAATAACGCAACTGAGTGTTTGCACTGTCTGGCAAGTCCCTCGTAATGGGGAAGGAAACAAACTAGTATGCTTAAGGAGAGGGGAATTGGACCAAATTGGAAAAGAAATTGATCAAAGTTCCCAAACCAATTAATGTTTCGTAGGAAAGGTATTACTAGCTGAGGTGATCAGGAAAGACTTTGTGTAGAAAATAAGTTGCTTCTTTTTTTTATTTAATGTTTTTATTAAAGCTTTTTATTTGCAAAACATGCATGGGTAATTTTTTGACATTGACCCTTGCAAAACTTTCTATTCCAAATTTTTCCCTTTTTCCCTTCACCCCAAATGAGTTGCTTCTTGAAGGAAGAGTGGAAGAAATGCATTGCAGAAATGGAGAATGGATAAAAGGAAAGGCAGAGATGGGAGATGGAGTATGGCATGTATGAGGAACAAAGAGAAAGTCATTTACCTGTTTTCTATATAAATACTCCTCATGAAGGTAGGCTTTGACCATGTGGACTGATTGGGTGTGGTACTAAGGATTCTGTCAGAAAACTGGTCTATCATTAAAGTACATTACAATCCCATGATCCAGCAAGTCTTGGAAGACAAAGTTTATGAAACACTGGAACATGGTAGGAGCATTACAGAGTCCAAAAAATATGACTCCCTATTTAAGCTGCCCAAACTGGTTCTGGAGCTAGTATTCCATTCATTCCCCTACCAGATATACATTACATTATATCCTCCCACAGAAGCCCAAATTGAGTGAAAATGCTAACTTGTCTTAACTAGTATGTGAGGTTGGCAACAAGAGAGAGAGAGTGAGCCTTTATCATGGTGGTGTTGATAACAAAACAATCACAGTCTGTTTTTTTTTTTTTCAAAACTAATGATTCTAGAATCTGGAAGCAGAAGGATGACCAAAAGAAACCCATATTTTTACATTATTGTCCACAGATCCCCATAAGTTTTGGCTCTGGAAATAGAAAAGGTCAATGAGAATGGGGAGGGGATATTATACTTTGTTTATTGGGAAGCATGGATATATTGAGAAGGCAAGGTTTGTGATTCAATGATATTCAATGTCTCCTGGCTGTTTTTATTAGGAAGGGAAGGGTCCATGGCTGTGGCTTAGCTTGGCTTGGAGATGTCCAAATCAGGGACAGGAGTATGAGTGGGAGAAAACTTTTGTTTGATTATCAAAAGACTTTCCCAAGATACTCTAGAATTTAGAGAACTGCAACAGACTTTAGGGTCATCAAGTCCAACTCTTTTAATTTTATAGAATAGGAAAATGAGGTCTAGAAAAATAAAATGAATTGCCCAAGTTCACCTAGCTAACTGTGTCGAAACTGGGATTATGATGGGGTCTCTGGTTCAAACTCAGGGCTTGGAGTCAGAAAGACTTGCATGCAAATCCATCTTAGTAGTACCTGTATGACCTGGGCCAGTCACTTCACCTCTGTCTTAGTTTTCTCAACTGTAAAATGGAGATAATGATATGCTTCCCTCCCAAAGTTATTGTGAAGATCAAATGAGATAATTGTAAAGTGCCTAGTGTATAATAGGCGCTAGAGACATACTCACTGTTATTAAAAGTCCGCTTTCTATTATACTGTGCCAAAGCCAGCAGACTTTGATTCCCAGAACAGGTAACACTCAACAAACACTACATTTACTTCTGTGGATCTGCAAAGGGTCAATTTCATATGTGTCTGGAGCGAATATCTATCTATCAATAATTTCTGCTACCCTTTAATTGGTGATCATCTAAATTCAATCGGGTTTTCTCTGAGCTTGTGTAAAGCTGATGGATACCTGATGGAGCCCATGCAATGGCCTACTTTAGTTGTGTATCTTAACTGTGGAGTTAGGGCAGTTCCCTAGCTTTAAGGGCTCAGGGTGGAGTAGCCCCACAGAAGGGTGTAACTATGGAATTGTTTTTATTTTTAGACCCTTAAGACCATTGGTGGTATAAATAGATTTGGACAACTGGAATACTTACTCCATTAAGTTTAGTCATAGTCATATTACCCTTATTTGTATGACTTTTGGGGTATTCTTAACCCTGCAGGTGCAGAGGTAAGCAGAGTGTGAGAATTTTCTTGTTCCAGATTGGAAATGAAGAGAAACACCTCAAACTTGGAGTCATCAACTTAGTCTTCTCCGAAAGCCTCAATTTCCTTACCTGTAAAATGACATTGTTCAATTCAGAGGTAATCCCTTCTAGCTCTAAATCTAGGATCCTAATTATGGAAAGCTAGGAATGTACTCTAAAAGGCTAGGACTGAGCCTTATGGAACACACAAAGTTAGAGGAAAGTATAGAAGTTGGATTAGCTGCCTCTTGTTCCTCTAACTTTTATACCTGGGGCTACTTTACCTCTCCCATTGAGCCCACAAGTAAGAGAGAAAACAAACATCCTTCTATCAGCATGGGCTCAGCATTGAGTTGATTTTATTTCTTAGGCAAATTTAAAATCAACAAACACTTATTAAGCACTTGCTATGTGCAGAGAACTTCAAAAAGTATTGGAGAACCTGTGCAAAAATTTTTATAGCAGCTCTTTTTTTCTTTTCTTTTTGCCTCGGTAAGGAATTGGAAATTGAGGAGATAGCCATCAATTGGGGAATGGTATGATGTGAATATAAAGAAATACTCTTGTTCTATAAGAAATGATGAGCAGAGGCAGCTTAGATGGCATGGTAGATAGAGCACCAGCCCTGAAGTCAGGAGGACCTGAGTTCAAATCTGATCAGACAAACAACACTACCTAGCTGTGTGACCGTGGGCAAGTCACTTAACCCCCATTGCCTCAGCAAAAATAAAAATAAAAAATTGATGAGCAGGCTGATTTCAGAAAAGTTTGGAAAGACTCAAATGAACTGATATTAAGTGAAGTGAGCAGAACCAGGAGAATATTATACACAGTACAGCAAGATTGTGTGATGATCATCTATGATAGACTTTGCTCTTGTCAGCAATACAATGATGCAGTCCAATAGATTTGGGTTGGAAAATGCATTCCATATCCAGAGAAGAGTAATGGACACTGAATTTGGATCAAAGCATAGTATTTTCAAGTTTGTTGTTGTTTTCTTATGGTTTTCCCCTTTGGTTCTGATTTTTCTTTCCCAACATGACTCATATGGAAATAAGTTAAAATTTGATTGTACATGTATAACCTTTATCAGTTGGTTTGCTGTCTTGAGGAGAAGGGAGGTAAGGGAAAGAAGAAGAAAAAATTGGTACTCAAACTCTTACAACAATGAATGTTAAAAACCATCTTTACTTGTAATTGGAAAAATAATATACTATTAATTTTTTTAAATAGTGGGAAGGATATTAAATTGAAATCAGACATGGCCCCTAACCCCATGAAGCTTATAATTGATCAGGGAAAAAATCTATATAAATAATTATAATGTAAAGGCAATTCATAAGCACACAAGAAATGTCCATTCAAGGTCTAAGGGGTCTAAGGGATTCTCCTGGTTAGGAGGATCAAAGAAGCCTTTCATAGTAGAGGTAGCTTCTGAATTGAGTTTTAAAAATGTAAAGAATGTATAGGGATTCAACAGAAAGCACTGGAACATCTCTAATCCCTTTGCTACTATGAGGGCCATCTTAACCATTTTTGGGAAAGTCTTGTAAAGTATATTTCAGAATGTTTTTAAATACCTAACATAAAATAAAATAAAATATAGTTATCAAATAATTTTAAAAGCCCAAAATAAAAACAGGTTCACAGACCCAGGTTAAGAATCCTTGGCCTAGAGAAACACTCTGAGAAAAGGCAAAGAAATTGGAAATCAAAGGGCATGGTACAGAAAATGGTAAATAATCCAGTTTGCTTAGATCCCAGCTTCTTAAGCTGTGCTTTGCAACCCCATTTGGTTTTTTTTTTAACTGAATGTGGGGGTCATTTGGTGCCTTAAACCATTTCAGGGAGAGAGAATGAAATACTGGGCAAATAACTTAGTTACAAGGGAACAAAGCAGGAACAAAGCAGGAACTCAGTGTCATGCAAGGCAGGAACCCAAGCCCTTCACAATCTGGCGTCACTCTAACTCTCTGAATTGATTCTTCATGACTTTCTTCATTGCCACCTAGGCCAGGGCTTCTTAAACTTTTTCCACTCGTGACCTTTTTATGCAATTTTGGATATATAGGCATATAAAGTAGGTAAACAAATAAAACATTTACTGATAATAAATCATAATTTCATGACCCCAAAAAGTTGAGACTGATATAGACACCAAATGTTAGAGTTGGGTCATTTGAAGAATTCACAGTGGCCATTCTCTTTGGCAAAAGGTAAGTTTATTTAGAAGAGATTACAGAAAAAATGAAGAGAGATAAGACACCAGGAGTGGTAAATATGAAATTAGAGTTGGGAGAGCACCTAATGATACCTGGTACCTGGTGCCTCTTGATACTTGCCTGCCTTGATCTCTGCTTTGCTTTTGCCCAAATAGACATCCTTGATTTTGGAATCACTTCAAATTATATTAAGTACTAATATGTACCAGTCACTGGGCATATGAAGTCAAAAACAAAACTGGCTCTGCTCTCAAGGAATTTACAATCTACTGGAAGGGTACAACATGAATATAGGTAAGTAAAATGTAGATGTCAAAGTAATTTAGGAGGCCAGGAAGAGGGAAAAGCATTAATAGCTTAATGGCAAAATTAATGGCAAAATTCTTCTCTATGATGTATCACTTGAATCTTAAAGGAAATGGGTATACCATGAGGCAAGCTGTACTGAAATGGAAAATAGAACATGATCAACAGAGAAATAGAGTGTGAGGGGGAGCAAAATGAAATACTCTGAAAAGATAAATTAGGGTCAGATTTGAAAGTCTTTAAATGTTAAACAAATTAATTTCTAATTTATCCTGGAGATATTAGGAAACCATTGAAGCTTCTTAATCTTCTTAAGGTTATACTCTCTATAGTTTAAAAATACTAATCAATTTGAACATTTTTGCTTAGATCACTACATCCCTCCCACCTGACTTTTTCCTAGATTGGGTCTTTTGGACTCACATTCCCAGATGCCTGTACCTGGTATACCCAGTGTTTCCTAACTTTGTTTTTTCTGTCTTTGCCAAAATATTTAGGTAAGTTTGGGTTCTTGGTTCCTTATTTTACCAATCTGGCCTGTCTTACTGGAGCCTGAATCCCAGTTCTGGCAGCTGAAATAGAAAAACATCCAGTTAGGACACAAGGAAAGAATGGAAGGAGAGAAAGAAGAAAAGTCAGGTTTTCTCTCTGCATTAAGTCGAGTGGATGATCCAGGCTTAACAACTGAGAAAACTTGCATAAAGTGGTGGTTATCATCAAACAAACCTAAATACAAAGGTTATCTCGCTGGATTCTTCCAGTTCCCAATTCTATGAACTAAGAACATATTTAGTGATAAAGCATAATTATTACTGCACTGCATGGTACTTAGGCATAAGTAGCCTTGGGCATAAGTGGCTCCTGCTCAAAACTTTGTTTTTTGCCTTCTGTCACATTTCCTGACTCCTATGGGACAATGGGGCAAAAGGTAGCACATCAGTGACTAATGATCACCAGAGCTCTAAAGTAGGACCCTCTTGGCTCATTTAATATTCAGAGAAAGGAAACAAGGGGCAGCAGCATCTGGGAGTCAGAACAAGCCAGAATCTATCTGCATACTGATTCCATAGGGCCAAGAGAGCAGTTCTGAGGCAGTGAAGTCAGCAATTTGTCCCAGGGAACAGACCCCAAAGGGAAGCTCCAGCTTTCACCCCCAGCCCCAGAGGGGTTCTGTCTATGTCTGCCACACTCCCCTTTCCTTCTGCTTCCCCAATAGATCAAAATTCCTTGAGGGCACATACATGTAACTACATGCTCTCATACTACATAGATATGTACAAGTGTACATGCATACATATAATACACACATATCCATATAATACATATAGAACATCTATGGAATAAATACAGAACACCTGTGGAATAAAATATGACATTTTTAGTCTGTCATTTAAGGACTTTCATACTCTGGCTCCTTTCCAGGTTTATTTCACATTATTTCCTTTCATGATCTTCATATTCCTGCCAAATTAGACAGTTCCTAGGTTTCATCCAGTCCTAGTGCAGCCTTCCACTGTGCTAGAGTGCACTTCCTCCTCATCTTAGGCTGTTAAAAATCCTGGTTTTACTCTGAAAGGCTGAGCTCGCTGGGAACCACCTTTTCCAGGAAATATTCCCCAACTTTCTCAGCTAAAAGTGGTCTCTCACTCCTCATGTTTTCTTAGAGCACTTTCTCTGGATCTCTTCCTTTGTCCTCATTGTATTCTACTCTTCATGAATGAATAAATGAATGAATGAAAAAAGCATTTATTAAGTCCTTACTATGTATCAGGCAACCAGCTAAGCACAGTGGATTCAAATATAAGCCAGTAAAACAATCCTCATCCACAAGGAGGAGAATGTGTGAATGAGGGATTAAAACACACACAGAAGAGCTAGAAGTGGACTAGAATGGTTGGTGGCTTAGGACTCTGCAAGATAAAGTGAAAAAGCTCACTTATCTGAGCCCGAGGTCCCAGGGATAGGGTCTGTGTTCCCATAGGAGCATGAGGAAGATGGCTAGAGAGCAGGCTGCATCCTTTGGAAAGGGTCTGTAAGTAGTGGTAAATGCATGTGCACATGTACATATGTACTGTGTGCTCTAAGGAGTTTCCATCTTGAGGGAGAGGATACATGTGTATGTGGGTACATGCATGTGCCCTCAAGGAATTTTGATCTAATGGGGAGATGCATGTGTTGTATGTGTTACTACACACGTGCTTATGTTGTTGCATGTGTATTACTCATAAGGAGTTTACAGCCTAAGGAAGAGATGTTTTATACATATATATGGATATATGTGTATTATACATAAGCATGTGTTGATATGTGTGCCCTTGCATTTCTCATCTAAAGGGGAAGATATATCTCTATATATGTACATACAAACATACATATCTATATCCTCACATATATGTATTCCATCTATCTATCTACCTACCTACCTACCTGTCTATCTGTCTGTCTGTCTGTCTATCTACCTACCTACCTACTTATCTACCCATCTATCTATCTATCTATCTATCTATCTATCTATCTATCTATCTATCTA
>JAJPUD010000259.1:616942-650977 GCA_023553655.1 Myrmecobius fasciatus
CTATCTATCTATCTATCTATCTATCTATCTATCTATCTATCTATCTACTTATCTACCTATCTACCTATCTACTATCTATCTATCTATCTACCTACCTAGCTATTTACCTCTCTACTTACCTACCTACCTACCTACCTACCTACCTACCTACCTATCTATCTATCTATCTATCTATCTATCTACCTACCTACCTACCTATCTACCCATCTGTCTATCTATCTGTCTGTTTGTCTGTCTGTCAGTCTGTCTGTCTATCCATCTATTTCTCCTTCCTCCCTTTTGAGCTGGCGGCTGCAACTTCCTCAAGGACCGAGACTGGTTTTTTTTTGTTGTTGTTTTGTTTTGTTTTTCTTTCCCCTTTTTCATCTTTATACCTGCAGCTCTTAGTACGGTACCCTGCACCAAGTAGTAAGTGTTTAATAAATGTCAGCTCCCTCAGTGCCCTTCAGGGCACACTCCTTCCAAAACAGAAACCAGGAGGGATCTTAGATACTCATGATTCAAATGTGCCGTGCTAGCCAGAAGTGGATCTCACAAGATTTCGTCATTGTTCGGTCTTTAATAGCAGATGCGTTGTGTGTAGGAGGGGAGGAGAAGCTTGGGTGGAGGGAGGAGGGGGAGATTGGAGAAGGAATAGGAACCAGGTCACAGCCCTACCCCTAGCAGTCTCTATTTTCGTTCCACTCTTCCTCCCAGGCTATCCCCCCCTCCCCAAACAAACAAATAAAACTGCCTGGCTGCTCCATTTCGGGATCACCCCGATGCTCCCTGTCGGATCACTCCCTCTTGCCTCAGGACAAGTCCCGGGAGGAGTGCGGGGGCTCCTCAGATGCACTCGCACTTTGCCGGCTCTGACTCTGACGGTTCTCCCACGAACTCTTCAGGAACCCCTCTCCCCGGAACCGCTATTTATGCTTTCTCATTGCCAAGATGACAGTTCTCAGGCGGGTCACCCAGACACAGACCACTCCTAAAAACCTCTGAAGAATTGGAAACGCTTGCAGCTTACCCCCACCACAGCAAGAGACTGGGGGAGCCTTTATTGCAAAGGGACAGAGAATTTTCTGCCCTGTTAAAACTTTGGTTCCCGGCACATGCCTTTTCTGAAACCTGACCTCCTTCACTTATGAAGGTCCTGGGAAAGATACATGGGGTTTATGGGGCATACCCTCGGCTCCTGCCGGGCTGGTGGCTCTACCCAAGAGAATAGCTTATCTAAATGTTTTGTTTTATCCAATCAACAAGCATTTTTGTTTGTTTTTCTTTTCTTTCTTTTCTTTTCTTTTCTTTTCTTTTCTTTTCTTTTCTTTTCTTTTTTTTTAGCTTTTTGTTTTTATTTATTTATACTTTATTTATTTATGCATAGTTTTCAACATTCACCCTTGGAAAACTTTATGTTCCAATTTTTTTCTCCCTCCCTTTTCCCTATCCCCTAGAGAGCAAGTAATCCAATATATGATAAACATCTGCAATTCTATACATATTTCCATAATTATCATGCTGCACAAGAAAAATCAGATCAGAAAAGGGAAAAAAACAAGAAAGAAAACAAAAAGCAAGCAAACAACAACAAAAGTGAAAATATATGTTGTGATCCACACTCAGTCTCCAAAGTGTCTCTCTGGATTCAGATGGCTCTCTCCATCACAAGTCTATTGGAACTGGTCAGAATCACCTCATTGTTGAAAAGAGCCACAGAATTGATCATCACATAATCTTCAACAAGTATTTATTGAGCTCCTATTATTCAGGTAGATGACCAATAGATAGGGTCCCTTCAGCCTGGAATCAGAAACTGAGTTCAAATACAGCATCAGAAACTTACTAGCTGTATGATGCTGGATAAATCACTTAATCCCTTTTGTCTCAGTTTCCTTATCTGTAAAATGAACTGGAGAAGAAAATGGCAAATCACTCCAATGTCCTTGCCAAGAAAACCCCAAATGGGATCAAGAAGAATCAAACATCACTCAACAACAACAGCAACTATGCACTTCTCAATAACTGGACTAGGCCTAGGGATAGTGTATACACACATGTGTGTGTGATCGTACATATGTGTATGCATGTATACAAGTACATGTAGACATGTGTATTGAATTGTGGATGTACATGTAGACTATATAGTGTGGATATATATGTATTCGTCCATGTTTATATGTGAATATAGATAAATGAATTTGTATGCATATTAAGTACACTCAATGTATTGTGTACATGTATATGTGTATATATATGTTGTGCATGTATATGCATTCCCACAAGAAAAAATTGCTCATTAGGAGCATGCATTTACAAAAAGAAGACACCTTATATATATATATGTATATATATGTATATATATATATGACACATTACATATATATGTATATGTGTGTGTGTGTATATATATGTATGTAACAAGGTTCTGGACTCATTCTTCCAGATTCAGCCCAACTACAGTGCCCCCTTAGGGAACTAGGGCACCCTAGAATTAATCTTTCCCCATCTCTCTTAAATCTCATGACTTCCCTCCACTGATTATTTTCTATTTGTCCTGTGCATAGTTTGTTTGGCCATTTTCTCCCCTATTAGAGTGTAAGCTCCTTGAAGATAGGGACTGACTTTTGCCGTTTTTTTTCCTATCTACTTTCCAGGTTTTAATGAGATAATATTTGTAAATTACTTAGTACAGTGACTGGTACATAATAGGCACTATATTAATGCTGGTTGTTATTATCATTAATTTTTATCCCCAGTATTTAGCATAGTTCCTGGCACAAAGTGGGCACCTAATTAATGGTCACTGACCAACTACTGGAAAGATAATTGCATCTTTCTCTAATGCAATGGGTTTAAGCCTTCATTCTGGGGTATTACCTTCAGTATTAGTGTCAGTAATTTTAGCACCCCAGTTCCATTTAACTAAATAACAAGAATCAGCTTTTAGAAAGGAATGTTTATTTCAAAGATATAGCAAGAACAGAACTACAAACATTTCCCTTAATACAGTTTCACCTGGGAACCTGGGAAGAATAAACTCAAATTAAATGGCAGTTTCTATATAACATTCACTCCACCAGGTTCACTTCCAAATGAGAGGATAACCATTGCATGACCCTCACCCATCTGAGCTACTGCTAGGCTGAAATAAGGCCATCATTCTGCAAGGGTCTGGATGTTTGCAATACCCAGCAGGGGAACTCTGCTCCTGGACCTCCTCAAAAACTTATGAAGTCATATCTAGCACTATCTGAAGTCCACATGACTCATAGATTCACCCCCAAAACAAAAGCCATGAGAAGCCTGTCCATGCCATGTATCTAGTTCCCTGTTCAGGACACTGCTGGCTATCAATACCTCTCTACCTCCTCTAGTACTTCTCTCATCCTTCGGGGCCCATGTTCTCTCTTTATGATACAGTCTATCATGTAGCTGTATAAACACTGACATCACCTCTCTCAGGCTAAGCATTTTGACAAAATCTTTGAGTTCTTGATTGATTCTTTTCTTAGAGATTTTCAGCAAAACCAACTCTTCCCAGCTCTATATCACTCAATTAATGAATTTTTTCCTAATAAAGTAGGGATATTATATCCTACCTGATATATAGTTACAGAAATGCATGCCTTTTGAGGATTAACCAGTCTTAGGAACTCAGCCTCAAAGATCTGGTGATTCCTCAGTATTAAGCAATTTTTCTTCATCAAGTGAAACCTCTTCCAATTTCCCAATAAGATAGCAAACATATGCTTGCTCTTTTGTGTGGTATCTCAAACATTAGCTGTCAGTACTCTCCTTTCACAACCCCCCCCCCCAAATCTCAGGTCTCTTTCCATATCCCCTGGAAAAACTTATTTGGAACATATAAGTAGGGACTGGCTTTTGGGGAACAACTAGCATTAGAGAACAACTGATGTTACTCATTTGAGTTGGAGGCAAAGATTTAAATTAAGATTTCTAGAAATGAGTGGGAAGGGTTTAAGTTGGAAATGTAAGTGGTAATGGAAATATCAATGGAAATGTATTTTAAAAAATCTTATCTTAAAATAAAAATATTTGCAAATAATCTATTTGTTAAACAATTAGAGAATAAGCTGGATAAATTAAGATGTTAATATAATGTAATGCTATAATGTTGTCAAAGATGAGAAATATGAAGCCAATGGGAACACCATCCTCATAGTATGCAGTGCACAGTCTGCTTGCTGGAAACGCATGTGGGAGAAGACTGATGGACTGCATTCTGAAATAGTATAATGATGAATGAAGGAAGGGCCCTTCTCTGTGACTCAGAGTATTCAGAATTATTCTATGACTGTCTCCTTTTGTACTACCAAGTGGAAAAGAAAAGCCATTTGACTGGTGATGGACCCAGAATCTAGTGTGCATACCAATATAGGGGAAGTATGCTCCAGTTTGAGGCATACTACTATGTCTTTTCAATAAATATCCCTTTGTAAAAGTGAATTAGGACATTATCCACTGGGTCAGTTGATGATAGGAGAGTTGTTTGACAAATGATATTAGGGAAAACACAAAGGAATGAAGGCTTCTCAGGATTATCCCCTAGAGTCCTGCAAGGGAGATAGAACCAGCTAGCCCACTGATAGCATCCTTGGTCCTTATGGATACCTCTACAGACCCAGAGGAGATACAGGTAGCCAACTTTGTGAGAACCTGACTCATCAGTGCAAGTGGAAGTTGATATAGAGTCCCTCAAAGACCTATAAAGGCTACACAAGGAAATATGAGGAAATTTTTACACAGTGAAACAAAGTGAGATCAGCAGAACCAGCCCTATAAGAGCACTGATTCTAACTTTTACAAAAAGAAAAAGAAAAGAAAGCTAGAGGTGGCAAAACTACAGACATACCTAGAAAAGGACACAGGATAAAACTCATCTGTTTTTTGCTTATTGATTAGGTTCACTTTATTATAGTGCCTGGCACAGAATAAGAGACTGATTGGGAAAGGAAAGGGGAAAGAATGCTAGAGATTATTAAAATTGTTCCCTAAATTTCTGAACCATTTCTATCAACCAACCCAAGGGGATGGGAGAGAAGAATCCTCCATATGGTACTGGTGTAGATACCCAGTGTACAGTGCCTGGGGTGACCCTGGACACTCTCTTTATGAAAAAAAGGACCTGGAGGTGAGGAATCAGATGCCTTTGAATCAAATATACTTTACTGAACTGAACAACCTTTTAGAATTTCACCATTGTTCATGCCATCCTGGCAAGACGTTGCATGATAGTTGAGGAAAAGGAATCTAGCATTAGCAACTACCATCCCTCTACAGTCTCTCTCCTTATTTCTTTGTCTCTTTCTCGTCACACATAATGTTCCATAATTGCCCAGACTCTCACTCTCGGACTCCATCCTCAGTTTTAACACCAAGTCTCCAAAACACTCATGTTGACTTCATTGCTTTCCTCACTCTGTAATTTCACAAGATCACACACCAGGAACATGTTCTCACCAGAGTTATTGCTTCTTCTTCAATATTGCCATGATCATATGCTGGCAAATGCTGGCAAAAGGGGGCCAACTGTGTACCTGAAATTATAAGAATTTGCAGCTGCTCAGGCTGACTTAGAAATCATTGAAATATACCCTCAAGATTGCGGTATAAGTTGTATAAATTGGGGTGGGGAAAATTACCACTCGGGAATGGCTGCATAAGTTGTGGTATATGAATGTAATGGAATATTATTATTCTATAGGGAATGATGAGCTGATTTTAGAAAAGTTAAGAAAGACTTACATGAACTGACACTGAGTGAAGTGAACAGAACCAGAACAATGTACATGGTAACAGCAAGATTATGTGATGATCAACTATGACAGACTTAGCTCTTCTCAGCAAAGTCATGATCCAAGATAATTCCAATATATTTGGGATTGAAAATGCCATCTGCATTCAGATAGAGAATTATGGAGATTGAATGTGGATCGAAGCACACTATTTTCATCTTTTTTGTTGTTTGCTTGCTTTTTCTTTCTCATGTTGTTTTTTTTTTCGCTTTTTGGTCTGATTTTTCTTTCCCAATGTGACTTTTATGGAAATATGTTTAAAAGTATTTTACATGCACAGCAACAAGACTATGTGATGATCAACTCTGATGGACATGGCTCTTTTCAGTAATGGAGTGATTTGGGACACTTTTTATAGACTTGTGACGGAGAGAGCCATCTGCATCTAGAGAGAGAGGACTGTAGGAACTGAATGTGAATCACAACAGTATTTTTATCTTTGTTGTTGTTGTTGCTGTTGTTTGCGTGCTTGTGTTTTTCTTTCTCATTTTCCCCCTTTTGGTCTTCCTTTTTTTGTGCAGCATGATGAGTGTGGAAATAAGTTTAGAAGAACTGCACATTAACCTATATTGGATTACTTGCTGTCTAGGGGAGGGAGGTGGGGGATGAGAAGGGAGGGAGAAAAATAAGGAACCTATGTAACACTCCAGATGGGTAGAACTATTCTAGAAGCTCCTTTGCCAACAAAGAGAAAGAATAAGTAGCTAGAGAGTCAATTGACTTCTATCATTCCCTCCACCATGATGAATCCTGCTTCCCTAAGGATTTGGTGTGAGATGGTGATAGGAAACAGGGCGGTTTTCTGACTTCTAGTGCTTCCCCAATCCCAATAATGAGGTGTGATGGGAAACTCTGTACTTATTATTTTTTTTTGCATACATCTGAACAGCAATTTTCTGAGCTTCTAGTAGTCTTCACAAGGGAAAGAAGCCCTCAAGAACCCAAAACATGGTCTGACATGTATGTGATCCTAACACCTGTATTCTCCAACTACAAAGATATATATATATGTATATATATACACACACACATATATATATACATATATATATATATATATATATATACCTGAACAATGAGGCTACTTCCTGACACTTCTGTTCTATAACTAAGGTGGGGCAATCAACACTTTGCCTTAGGGTACCCAATTTAGAAGTGGGCTAAATGCATTTGTAGTCTCACATCAGGATGGAAACAACAGTTTAAAAAGCATCAACTTTTGTTTTTTAAAAGTATCTAAAGTAAGAAACTACCAGATGGGTTAATTATTCTTCCTACATTTCCCTACTATTCCCAACCACCACTGTAACTGAGGAATCCAATTTGAGTAACTCTACCCCAAAAACAGGTTGTGATACCTGAGCAAAGCAGACCTTTCTAGCTCTCCTCCTACATATCTATCAAGTATTTATACACACATGCTTTTTCTTTTACTTCTAATCTCACAACGATCAGAGGTAGAGAGAAAATCTGTAATGGGACACAATTGTGTCTTTCCTTTCCTTTAAAACTTTTCATCAGGTTCTAAATTCTTGACAATCAGTCTTGGGGAATTGAGTCTAAATGCTAACTGGTTCATAGAAATGATTGTAATTAATTTTATATATTCAAACCAAATTCCTTAGTTTTTATCATTTGTCAGTATTATAGTATTTATAATTAAAATTAAACTTGTCAGTTTTTCCACATGCCATTTAATGTTTGTGATCATCAGTACAATTATTACATGAACATTTGTTGAAAGACAAAAGTTTTATGTAATACCTCCGATATTCTGGGATTTGCCTGTGCACATCCATCCTGCTTGTGCTTTATTCTGGTTCCTTCTGCTTCTTGTCTAGGTCATCCTACCCTATTTTTTTCCTAGGCCTGAAGCAACTAACTTTTGAGGCTATGGGTTAAGTGGGCTGTGAGAGGAGTTACCTCATGATTATCATGATGTAGGAAATGATTAAATATGGTTACATAATGTAATAGAATTGCCTTTAGATACTCTGTAATGAATCTATGGCCAAAGAAGAACTAGAGAACATTATGAAATGCAAAATGGATAATTTTGTTTATATCAAATTTAAAAGGTTTTATACAAACAAATCAATGCAGCCAAGATTAGAAGGGAAGCCAAAAACTGAGGAAAATTTTTTATATCCAAGGGCTCTGGCAAAGGTCTCACTTCTAAAATATATAGAGAATTGACTCAAATTCATAATAATAGAGGCTATTCTCCAATTAATAAATTATCAAAAGATATAAACAATTTTCAGCTGAAGAAATTAAAACCATTTCTACTCATATGAAAAAATGCTCTAAATAACTATTGTTTAGAGAAATACAAATTAAAACAACTCTGACATATCACTACATATCTCTCAATCAAAGGTGACAGGAAAAGATGATGATAAATATCGGAAGGAATGCAAGAAAACTGAGACACTAATATCTTGGTGGAGTTGTAAACTGATCCAACCATTCTGGAGAGCAATTTGGAACTATGTCCAAAGGGCTATCAAACTGTGCATACCCTTTGACCCAGCAGTGTTTCTACTGGGTCTGTGTCCCCAAAGAGATATTAAAAAAGGGAAAAGGAATAATATGAACAAAACTGTTTGTGGCAACCCTTTTTGTAGTGGCAAGAAAATGGAAATTGAGTGGATGCCCACCAATTGAAGTATGGCTGAACAAATTATAGTATATGAATGTCATGGAATATTATTGTTCTGTAAGAAATGACCAACAAGATGATTTCAGAGAAGCCTGGAGAGACTTGCATGAACTGATGCTGAGAGAAATGAGCAGAAACAGGAGATCATTATACGTAGCAACTACAAGACTATATGGTGATCAACTATGATGGACTTGGCTCTTTTCAACAATGAGGTGATTCAGACCAGTTCCAGTAGACTTGTGATGGAGAGAGCCATCTGTATCCAGACAGAGAGGAACTGAAGGTGGATCACAACATAGTATTTTCATTTTTTTGTTATTGTTTGCTTGCTTTTTTTCCTCTTTCTCATTTGTTTTCCTTTTGGATCTGATCTGACTTTTCCTATGCAGCATAGTGAATGTGGAAATATAGAAGAATTGCACATTTAACTTATATTGGATTACTTGCTGTCTAGGGGATAAGGGTTGAGGAAAGAAGGGAGAAAAATTTCAAACAAGGTTTCACAAAGGTGAATGTTAAAAACTATCTTTGCATGTGTTTTGAAAATAAAAAGCTATTATTTATTATCTTTTCTGTCCTCCATAGTTCAGCCCAATGAGCCTTTTTGCTCTTCCTCTTAAGCAATACTGAATCTTCCATCTCTGTGCTTTTGTACTACTCACTCCCATGCCTGGAATGTTTTTCCTCCTTTCATTTAGCTCATAGAACCCCTTGCTTCCTTTGTATTAATTTTTATTTTTTAAAAATCCTTTCTTAATCTCTTCAATTTACAATTCTTCCCTAAACAATCTTGTATTTGTGTTTAGGTGGATGTGCAGCTCTGAAATACCTTGGTCATCCACCCGCCATCCACCTCTCCCCTATGGCTTTAAAAACTGTAACATATGTAGCAGCAGCAACCCAGTAAAACCATCTTAGCAGACAGGTTAAGAGTAACTATCAGGCTTGAAACCCATCTGTGAGTTAGGGGGATGTCTATCCCCAGAGTGTGAAGACTTGGCCCAGCAGAATGGGTAGGTGAGAAGTTAAGGCAGCTAAAGTAGACTCTAGGGAGTACTTAGAGCTTGGTCAGATGTCAAAGATGCTGAAGTCATCCACTGCATCCTAGTCCATCACCAATCATTTTCCTTTGTCCTGCCACTGGACTTCAGTGACTCTGGAAGAGAGAGTGAAGCTGACAACTTTGCACATAACTCTGCCTCACTTAAATTCAATTCATGCACAAGTTAAGATATCACCCGTCATCTACTAGTTTACCCCAATATTGTGATGTCACTGGTCCTTTTCAAAAAACAGAAGATGAACATTTGTGTATAAGTTTGTATAATTCCTTTTCTACAGGGAACTGGGGGAGTTGGGCAGTTGTTGGGTAGTATAGGCAAGAGTCAATTCTCTAGCCATTTTTCAGGTTCACTTGGCTTGGGGAAGGGGATGGGTTCCCTAGTATATATGGAGGAAGGAACATTGCAGAAGGAGGGGTTGTTCGTGAAACTATAGCAACAGAGAATTCTTACTACTATATGGAGAGAATGGGCCAGTTCCAATCAGCTTGTAATTTTGTGGTGAGAGGCAATGGAGAGCAGAAGTTGTTTAGGACATAGCTGAGTAAGAATGGGACAGGATGTGGAGATGGTCAGTAAACTGGGGCAGAGATGATGGGTCTGAGGTCGAAATTTTCCCCACCTTCATCCCTGTTTTCTGCTGCTCCCAAGAAAACAGAAAACCAAATCTCTATTATTAAAGATTGTCGTTAACTATTAAGCTTTGTGGACTAGTACTTAGGATAAAGTGTCAAGAGGGCTGATTGGGAAAGACTCACAAAGGAGAGATTTAAAATTGCTGCATCTGCCAGAGCAAGATCTCTAGCTGGGGATTTGTAACCAAAGGGCAGGAGGAAGTCATAAATGACTTTATTTTATTTTTATTTTAACATCTTCCTTGGGCAGAGAAAACATTGACCAGGCTTTTATAGGCATTAAAGTGAGTAAAGAACACTGCTAAAGTAGTCGAGTGAGTTAGGGGGTTATGCTTCTTCGCTGTGGCTGATTTGAAAGGAAACCAGCTCAAAAGGGGAGGTAGGAAAGTAGTCAAGGAGAAAGTCATGCCCCAAGGAAGGAGTGAGTTTTGGGGTAGATTAGTCTAAACAAAGCAGAGTGTTGTCTTCCTATAAGCCTAATAAACTTGCTTTTAAAAAATCAATTTTGGGGGGGATATTTTTGTTTTTATATCTATATTTCTACCAGTGATCCAAATCAATTAGAAGGTTTTTGCAACAGACCAGGTGAGAGGTCATAAAGACCTGAACTTGGGTGGTGGTTTTGTCAATGGAGAAGAAAGGATGTATAGGAGAGATGCTGTGAAGGCTCCATCAACAGTTCATTAGTGTGCCCATCTTCCAACAACTGCTCCAATAATAGTTGGTGGCTATGTAAGTAGAGAGAAGAGGTTGGATGTGAGAGATATTGTAGAGGTTGAAATGTTAAGATTTGGCAATTGACTAGATAGATAGGATGAGGGAGAGCCATAGATATTTCTGAAGTGAAAGAAAGAAAAGAAGGTGGGCCATGAAGGTGCTTTTGAAGGACTCCAGAATGAATATCCTAAGGGAACCCAACCCTTTCCACTAGTTCTAGTTCTATGATCCCTTATGATCTAGTCTAATCTCTTCATATTAAAATGTCTTAACAAAGCCCTTTGAAAAAATTATCAAAACATTTCCAGACAGTACCATTCCATTACACCCAATAAATTGTTCCTAATACAAAGACAAATTATTAAACAAAATCAATTAGACTTAGGGTCTAGAGTCCAAAATGGATGCAATATTTTATACTTAGACTCTAGACAGACTCTCCAGCCCCCTCATGTTACAAATAAAGAAATAGAGAAGTGATTTACCCAGGATCACAATTTAATGAAAGAGATTGATGTTGTAGAATTACCATTTCAGAACTAGAAATGATTTAGAAGTCATATAGTCTAATCTTTCCTGCCTATAACACCTGATCATCTGATTTCATTTAGAAGATCTCCAGTGACAAAGAGTTCATTATCTCTGGGGAAGTTTATTCCATTTCTGAAGGGCTCTGTTAGGAAATTTTTGTATTATAGTGAGCCAAAATCTGTAACTTCGAGGTTGTTCCAACTAAGCCCAAGACATTCTGACTACTCATTTAGTGCTCTTTCCTTTAGACTCTGAGGAAATCCAAGGATATGATTGGAAGGGCAAAGCTGAAGCACAATTAGGAATTAGAGTATGATTAGTGGGGTTAAGGGAGAGAAAGGGCAAGTTTAGGGCACTAAACCTAAGGCACAATTAGAGGAAAAAACTCTAAGTAATGTAAAAAATGCTAGATTAGGAATTAGGTAGGTACCAACCCTGCCACTTATACCTACTAACTTGCTTTGTAAATCCAAGAGGGTCACTTCACCTTTCCATACCTTAGTTTCTTCCTCTGTAAAATGGAGATAATGGCACCTACCTCATAGGACTGTGAAGATCAAATGAGGTCATCTGTGTAAAGTACTTTATAAACTTTAAAGAACTCTATAAATATGAACTTATTATTAGGCTGGGGGTGGGGGTGGGGAGGAGGAGCAGGTTTACAGGTTGCTTCTGACTCTCATTTAAGTGTTGGAGTCAACACTTGGAGTATTTGTCCAGGGTGTTATCCCGAGAGCAGTGGGTGTCAGACAAAGGAGGTGTATTCAGAATTGTTTTCTGAAAAGAGTGGGTGTTATACAGGGGAGCTATATTCAAAGCTGGTCCCTGAAGATTGTGCATGGATATTCAATGGGAGTAGTTTTGTAGGTAGCTGCTCCTTGAAAGGAGTGGAATGTTAGGAAAGATGCAGGAACTTGAATTTTTATTGATTGTCAAATCAAATTTATTAAGTACCTACTATGTGTTAGGCATTGTGCTAAGAGATGGGGATACAAAGAAAGATAAAAAACCAGCCCCTACTTTCAAGGAGCTCATGGTCAAATAGCATGTTTTTAATATTAAATATGAAAACAATTATGTGCGTTAGATCTATACAGGATAAATTGGTGATAATCTCAGAAAAAGCACTGATATTAAGGAGGACTGGGGAGGGCTTCTTGTAGAAGACAGGAATTTAACTGGGACATGAAGAAAGTCAGGAAAATCAGGAGGCAGAGGTGAGGAGGGAGGGTTTAGGTGTGGGTTGGGAAAATGTCTGCATGGGTATATTCTGGGGGGAATGGCCTGTTAGGCAATTGAGCCATTTCTCTGAGCCTCATACTAAAGCAAACATAATTATTGTAGTAATGCTTCCTCAGAATTTTGTTGAGAGAAAAGCATTTTGCAAACTGTAAGATACTGGACAAATGGGAACTCATTATGAATCTATTTTAATCTCAATGAGGACATTGTCTCTATAGGCAAAAATCAGGAAAATAGGCAACATTCATCTTTTTCAGCAGATAGCAGTACTCAAAGCTAGACTTTGGGAGATTGGCTGAGTAAATAATAATAGCCAGCATTTATATAGCACTTTAAAGTTAGCAGTGGACTTTATAATGGTCTCATTTAATCTGGACAACAGTTCTGTAGGTTTTTGTAGTTGTCCTTTCATTTTTACTCAAGTCATTCTTTGTGATCCCATTTCGGGTTTTCTTGGCAGAATTACTACAATGTTTTGCCATTTTGTTCATTTTATGATGAGGAAACTGAGGCAAACAGGGTTAAGTGACTTGCCCACTATCATATAATATGTTAGGTTGGATCTGAACTGTTTGTCTTGACTCCAGCTTGAGGTGTTCTATCCGTACTACCTAGCTGATTATCTCCATCTCACAGATGAGGAAACTAAGGAAGGTTAAGTAACTTGTCTAGAGTCACAGCTAGTAAGTGCCTGAAGTGGAATTTGAAATTAAGTCTTACAGACCCTGGATTCAGTGTTCCATTATCTGTTGGGACAGCTAGGAATTCACATTGAGACAAGAATGACACATGTATTTGCATCTTAAAAAGGGGTAATATTTGTCAAAACAAATCATGGTTCTTCCACATCCCAATTCCTCAAGTGCTTCTTGTTCCAAGGAACCTCTTTCAAATGACAAAAATCATCTTGCTCTTTCCCCAATCTAAACTCTCATTCCTTTATTATAGATTATACCATCCCATGGTTATAGTTTTTAGGTTTAACTATAGTTAAATGGTGGAGGATGTAGAGAAGCTAAACAGGAAGCACTTGCTTGCCAGAAGGCCTGAAGACTATAAAGCCCTGGGCATTCAAATTGATTTTACATGCATTTATAGAATGGATTCCTGGTCTGATGCCTCCATTTCTTGCAGATATTTCCCAGTCCCAACTTCAGGCTTTCCCTAATGTGGCCCTGACTTTGGCCCCTGTCTCTTATTTGGGCAGATCTTTATGTGTGCTGAAAGTAACGAAAGCAAAATTCCGAATCCATTGGTTGATACACTCCAAATATGAAATTGGTCTGTTTAAACTGTGAGTCATGCATCTTTGGCCGTTAGGCTGTTCTGATGGACTCTACTGGCCTTTCTCATCTCTCCTCCCACTCCCTCTTTAGTCTCCAAGGTAGTAAAAGATATGGACTTAAACTTTATACTATGTAGTAGTATTACATTCATGTATTCAACAACCTCAAAATCTTTTTACTTTTTCCAATAGAACCCACTAAGGCTCAGAAAAAAAAAAACAAAAACATTCCAATAGTGGAGAAGGTCTCTTACAGTTTAGTCATATCATTTTGGGGTGAGGGGAGGAGAGAAAAGTCAATAGTGGTCATCTCTCCTCTAATCCCTTTATAACAAACAAGATGAAAGGGGATAGGGATATATTATGTCTGGCACAGATGATTAGATTGGTGTAAGGACAGTTTATTTATTTCCTAGCTTCACAAGCAAGACCCTCACACTTCTTTTCTACTGTATTCAACAACTGTTTATTGTGAGTGCATACTCTGTTTTGGGGTTGGGGTATGGTGCTAATTAAGGGCTGGCAAAGTAAGTGAAAAGGCAAAAAAAAAAGGGGGGGGGAGACTGTCATCTTACAATCTGATAGGAAGACAACATGCAAACAACCATATACCCACAAGAAATACACAGGCTAACCTGGGAGGCCATTGTAGAGGGAAGGTACTAACTAACAATGGGGTCAACTGGAAATGTGTTGTTTTTTTTTTCCCAAAAGTTCTTTATTTTCAAAACATACATGCATAGATAATTTTCACCATTCACCTTTGCAAAACCTTGTGTTCCAAATTTTTTCTCACTCCCTTCCTCCCACCCCTATCCCCTAGGCAGCAAATAATCCAATATATAGTACATATACAATTCTTCTATACATATTTCCACAATTATCATGCTGCACAACAAATCAGATAAATAAGAAAAAAAGATTAAGAAAACAAAATATAAGCAAATAAGAAAAAAAGTGAAAAATCTATGTTGTGATCCACTCAGTCCTCTCTGTAGCAGATGGCTCTCTTCATCACAAGACCATTGGAACTGGCCTTTATCACCTCGATGTTTAAAAGAGCCACTTAGGAAATGCTTTTTACAGAAGGTGAAGAGTTTAGCTGGGATTTGAAGAAGCTAGATGAGCCAGGAGGTGGAAAAGGAGAGTATTCTAATCATAGGGGACATGGCTAGTATAGTAGTAGAGGTTAGCACCTCTAATTTCTGTAAATTTTTTAGAGGAATAATGAGATTAAGTCTTAGAAGGATCCTCAGATCACCTCAGTTTACAGATAAAAAAACTGAACTATGATCTGAACGCCTTAAGCCTGAATGCAATGGAAAGAGCAGTAGTCTTGAGAATCTGGTGGGGTGAATTCCGATCCTTGTCCCCCTCACTAACTAAAAAGCAGTGTCATCTTGGGCAAATCGATTAACTTCGGAGCTTTTTTCTTCCTGGTTTAAATGCAACCACATCTTTGAGTAGAAGTTGCCCCACTGAGGACCCGGCAACAGAGCTAGCTAACCGGCTAGACTTCTTAAAGACCATGCCTTAAATCCCAATCCCTCTGGCTCACATTAATTGGCCAACAAAAGGTCCCAGACCAAGTTATTATTATCTATCGCTCACTTTGGAAGAGGAGGGAGCTCTTTATTTGTAGGAACGATATAGAATAACAAACTACTAGCTTTGGAGTCTCCTCTAAAATATCCTGTACAAGATTGTCAATGCCTCTAAATCCTACTGCCTTTCCTCGATGGTTTCCTCATTCATGTTGCTCGTATCTCGTTAGTACACAATTGTTCACTTGTTGGCTCCACTAGGCAGTGAAGGCTGAGTCTGTTTGCTCTTCTCGGCACACAGTAGGTACTTAATAAATGCTTGCTAATTGGCTGTTAGTACTTTTTTTTTTTTAAGCTCCCCCACTACAAAGTGAGTTCCTCAGGGGCAAGGTCTATCTTTTCTCTTCCTTTGTGCCTCCAGTGGTTGGTACAACGCCCGGTACACAGTCGATGCTTAATAAATGCTTGCTGACTACTGAAACATATGGAGTTGAATAACGGGCTAGCACGGAAAAACAACCACAAAAGATTCCCCCAACAGCTTAGGAGTTGCAGAGTAAAGCACCTTAGTCAGTAACTGGAAGGTACTCAAGCTCCCAACACTTCCCTAATTTCGCTTCCTCTCTCCCCCGTTCTCCTCCCGGCGGGTTGTTCCGCTCTGTGGTTCTGATTGGCCGGCGATGATTTCATTGTCAAGGAACATCCGGGTCTCCTCTCCCCCCCCCCCCGCCCCGTAGGTTACCCTGTCCTCCACGCTTCCGACCCGTCCCGCGACCGCCCCACCCCGTAGGATGAAGCAAAACAACCGCCTCTCCCTTGATCTCTTCTCTGTCCCGTTCGCCTCCTCTCGACTCGCCTCCCACGCCCCAAAGGGCGTCTTTGTCCTCCAATAAGGAACGAGGAAGACTTTCTCCACCAATCAGAATTCAACGCTTGCAATCCGGGGCGGTGTTGGGCCTCTAAGCCCAAACCTGGGTGGTCTGTTGGTTCCTTCTTGGAGCTTCCTTGTACGCAGGGTTTAGAGGTCGGGAACAGCAGGGAAACCTCTTCATAGGGACGCACCGGAGGTAGATAGGGACTCCGCCTTTGATTGATAGGGGAGTCCTGCCAATCGCGTTTCCGAGATCTCCCCGCCTTTTGCGCTCCCATTTAAAAAAAGCCGGTGTGACGGACTTGGAAATTGGCATAGTGATGGACAACTAGAGAAAGCCAATGACGTGAAGGTTCGAGCCACTATTTGGACCAATAGAAAAAGGGAATAGTTAGGGTCAGGCTCAGCAAGGAGGCCAAGCATATGGGCGGTGTTTGATTGACAGCTCCCTTGACTTATGATCAAGTAGGCTACCGACGCCAATGAAGGGAAGGTATTGCTGAGTCTGTTTAAGCATGAAGCAAATCGCTTTAAGAGGTTGGGTCTTATTTAGTGGGAGGTGTTTGATGGACATAGATAATGTCCAATTGAAAAAGGTCGTTGATGCCCAATGGGAGATTTGGAACAGAGGCGAGGCCGTGGAGGCGGGGGAAACGAAATGCGGAGTCACAAGAGGGAGCCCAACTGGACAAAAGATCAATGACCGACAGGCCACTCAGCGAACGGGCTTCCGTGACAGGGCGCGTGGCTTTCTAATGGGCGGGGGTTAGGGGCGGGGCCCACGGAGGGGCGGAGAGGAACGCGGACTTGGGGAGGAGGGGGGCCCCCATCGCAGTAGGAGCCGAGTTGCTGCTGCTACTGCTGCTGCTCAATGGCGGAGAAGCCGCCCGGGTTCTGACCGACTTGTCCCCCGTTGGCAGTTGCGGGGGAGTTTCCTGCCGGCGCGGCTGGAGTCTCTGTTTCCCAGGGGTCGGTGGTTGGAAGATGCCCCAGAGAGACGAGGCCGCGACGGAGGAGGCGGCGGCGGCGGCGGCGGCGGCAGCAGCAGCGACGGCGCTGAGGTGGAGGGAAGGAGGCAGCGGCGGCGGCGGCGTGAAGGGCCCGACGGTGTAAACAGCCCTTGAGGCGGCGGCGGCGGCGGCTGAGGCCGAGGCCGGGGAGAGGAGGAAGCAGCGGCGGCGAGGCTCCGCGCCTCCGTTGGGATCCCGGGGCTAAGTGAGGTGGGGGTGGGGGGGAACTCTGCGCGGGGCCGGAGCGAGACCCGAGGGACCTCTCCGTCCTCCAGCCCAGGTAAGCGTCGCCCGTTGCCTTGGGCGGGGGGGGGAAGGCTCGGGGTGGGGTGGGGACGGTCGAGGTACCCCTCCTCGGTGGCCCTTTTCGGCTGCTTAATCCCCTTCCCTTCCCCCACCCCTCCAAGAGTCCGGGACGCCAGGCCCGACTCTCGCGTAGGCCTCTACCCTGGCCCTTTCCTCGGCTTTGGCCCGGGGTTGGAAGGGATGGATGCATTTCAGAGGTCAGCTCCTAGCGGCGGAGCAACAAACGTGGTTAAATAATCCGCTTCTTGCTCTCGTAGCTCCTCGGTCGGGAAGTGGCTTTTCTCTTTCTTCCTTAGAGGGAGTGGGGTGGTGGTGGATGGGGTCCGCACCTCTGCCCTTACCCTGGGCCTTAAACCGTCCCTTCTCTTGCCTCTTGAACGCACCTCTCCCCCACTTCTTCTCTCCTTCCCATTCGTGATTTCCTTCCCACTTTTCGGCCGACCTTTCTTTCTCTTGTGGTCTTTGCTCCCAACTATTACTTTAAGCCATGTCCTTTATTTTCTCTAAATGGCTGTTTTCTTCATCCTTCCTTTCCTCTGTTTTAACGTCTAGTTTTAACTATTTGTCTCCTGTGTCGCCATTCTTTAAAAAAAAAAAGAAAGAAATTGAAAGCTTTAAGTGGAATCTAGTGTCTTCAGGACTGATTTTAGACCCATTGTGGCTCTGGCTTCATCACCCAACAAATTGTCAAAGGCCCACTGAATGTAGGTTGACCTCCCTTATTTGCAGTTTTCCTATTACTGTCTCTCCTTCTTCCAGTACTCACTAAGAGTTAAAGGAGATGCTATGGTCACTTGGCTATGAAAAAGCGTTGGATGAAGACTAAACATAGTTGATTCTTAAGTCATAAAATCACTCTTTTACATGTAGTTTTTAAAAAGTTCGGTCTTTGCTCTTGTGTGACAATACCTACTCTTGAAGCATCAACGACTTCTCAAATTGATTTAGAGCTTAGTGTCCTAAAATCAGCAGCCTCAGGAAAACTTTTTTACTTGGAGAAAAATGCACAATTTAGAAATTGTTTTAGAATGACAATTATAGACTTCTTTATAATAGGCACCACGTGCTTAATATATCAAAGTAAAGTTGGTAGGCCACCTTCCTAAATGGGTTGATTAGGAATTGAGTCTTAGTGATATGTATTTGCTTTGAATTTTGTTGTTAAAATGTTAATGCCTCTTGTGTAGATTTGTATAAGGATGAACAAATGTCACTTTGTCACTTTATAAAGAAGCGTCACCCAAACTGAATTTTAATAGACATTGGTATTTTATTTATTTTTTATGTTATGCAATAGCCAAGTTTCTAGAGTTGGCCCACTTTTAAATAGAACATTTCTAAATAAACAATGAGGCAAGTTATTCTAGTTTTTTATTTTTGCCTCACCAGTAGTACAGGCTTCATTTTTTTTTTTTTTTAATTGTAACAAGGACACTGTTCAAAGAACAATTCTTCTAAATAGTATTTCACAAACCTAGTGACCAATGTGAGGAGTTTGTCTTTTTTTTTTTTTTTTTGACTAAATGTAGGAAACTCCTAACAGTTCTGATTGGAATCTAGCCTGCAATTTGTAGTTTGGGAGAGTTACTTAAAGTGGCAGCCAGAGCCATAGGCTAGATTTGAACCTTGATCTTTCTTGACTCTGGTTGGTCTTTTATCTTTGTATCATTCTCTTTAAGTATGGATGTAATTGTGTGTTTATGCATTTATATTTAGAGAGATTTATCTATTTATAGTTATATCTATATTTTTTATTTTGCATTGAGACTAAATTTTCAGCTATCGATGGCTTTTTCGTTTAGGAAATGTTTCAGGTTTTATTTTTTTTAACCCCTTGATCTAGGGACTTCCTTATTTTACAAATGAGGAAATATGGCCTAGAGATATTAAATGATTTATTTGAGGTCACCTTTAGTAGATATAATATAGATGGAAATTTGAATCTAGTTCCTCTAGCTGGAAGTTAATTGGTCTTTTCTCTTCATTCTCTTTTTTTCCCCCTCTCTCAATGTCTCTCTTGTTTTTTTCCCTTTTTGTGGGAGCTTATTTTGCTATGTCTTTATCCATATCACTGTTTCTGCAACAGCCATTTAGTATTGCATTACCAGTATGGTGCAATTTCAGTTTTTTTTTCTTGCATGTTAAAATTTCCTCAATTCTTTGTGTGTCCTCTTAATTGTTTCTGTGGTGAATTCACTTTAGCATTAGGTTAAAAATGATCAAAAAAATCACTCAACTTTTTCCTGTGTTGGATAATTCTTGTATTCATAATAATGAATGTTACAGCATTTCAGGTTGTTGTAGAATAAAATATCTGTACTCAGTAATTATCATAATTTCCAATCCCTTGAGACTGATTTGAAGGGATGGTGCAGTGGTCTATTTGAAATGATCAAGATTTCCAAGAAGAGCAGGTTTATAACTTGACCAGGTCAGAACCAACTATTTTTATTGAAAAATTCAAATGTTTACTATAAAGGAAAATTAGAAGTTACTTAACATCTTGAAAATGGAGTCTGTTGATCTTAATATAATACCTGGAAGCCTGAGATTTACCAATGCTGCTAGGGGTTTAATTAGAACTTGGTGGATAATTGGATGAGCAGAGTTTGTCAGATAGTAGCATACCTAAAAATGTTTTAAGTCAGCATCTTTTAAAATGGCATTGTTAAATATAAAAATGTCTTTTGTAAATTACTTTTGTAACTGATGACTACTTTTAGCCTTTTCTCATATGAAGACTATTATTTATACTGATGATTACAGATATGGGATTACTACAGTTTTAGTTGTCAGTAAGATAGAAGCCATGTTTTATTATCCTTTGAGATGCTTAGTATTCAAAAGCTAATTTTATTAGTGACCTATCACAAATGTTGGCCAAAGAATAAAGTTGTTAGCTTAATGTATGGCGATTGAAAACTTGAAATAAAGAATTGAAAATTTGTATTTTGTCCATAAAAAGAACTCGAATAATTGGCAATACTAAATCTCTCTCTGTCTCTGTCTCTCTCTCTCTCTCTCACACACACACACACTTTCTCTGTCTCTCTGATATTGTTGAACCTCCAATTTTAGTATAATGTTAAGAGAAATTTGAGACACATGTTACAAATTTGTATAACTTTTTTTCCCCTAGTATTTAAAAATAGTAGAATCGCAAAGTTGTTGACCGAGGGATCCCTGGGAATGTAAACTTTTTTCCCATTTATTTGCATACTTGAAGTATTTTCTATATTGAAAAAATATTTTAAAATCTGAAATCACTTAAAGTTTTATAGGAAAATGTACCTTTTTGATATCAAATGAGTTGACAATTGAAATAACTGGGCACATATATACAAAGTAATGACTATATTGATTAGATGGAACAAGCTAATAATAGCCCTGAGAGCAGGGTTTTTTAAACTTTCTTCCACTCACGATTTTTTTGCCTGAAAAAGTTTTACAAAGCTCAGGGTATATAATAGTATATAAAATAGGCATACAAATCAAACATTTGCTGAGTTATAATTTCATGACCCCCACATTTAGTTACATGACCCCATATGGAATCTTGGCCCATAGTTTTTAAGCAGCTTTGCCTTAGAGCCAGGTGGGGTAGCTCTTGAAGCTATTATTCTGTAATTACTATCATCGAAGTGTGAAGGCAGGGTAGGGTTTGCTTTGCTTTCATATGGTCTTCCTGAAAGTTTATGAAATGCCAGTCATTGCTTCTTACTGTCAGCTGCTTCCTGGTGTCTGTCCCTCCTGGGACTTTATTACTTTGTCCCTCTCTTTCTTCATCTTGAAAACTCACACTGGTTTGGATAATCTTGAAGGTCACATTAGTTATAATATTTTTTGACCTGAACTAATCCAAAAAAGATTGGGGGGGGGGTGGCTGTAGAAAGAAAAATGCAATAATTCACTCATTTATAATGAATATTTCACTTATTTCTCCTCAAGTTGATACTTATATCATAAAATTTATTTTTAAAAAATAAACATGGTTAGACATGGTTAAAGTTAAGTATTGTTAGGTTATCTGTGACATCTGATGTGTAGTTTGAGGCCTTTTTTCTTAGTTTTATAACCTCATTTTAAACTATCAACACTATTCTATTCATTGGAGTAGGAAAAGCATTTCAGCAGGTTGCTCTCCTTTCCTTTTGAAACTTTGTAAGCACATGAGAATTATTTTGATTTATAGTTGTCTCAGTGCTGTGATTAAAAAAACTTTGATAATTTTAAGAACTTAACTGTAAACTTTATTATAATCAATAATTCTGTTTAGTACTTTGATATATTCGAGCTATATTGAAAAGTAATGGCAAGTGGGGTTTTTTTTTTTGTTGTTATTGTTGTTTGGTTTTGTTTTTTGCTGAGGCAATTGGAGTTAGGTGGCTTGTCCAGGGTCACACAGCTAGGAAGTGTTAAGTGTCTGAGACCATATTTGAACTCAGGTCTTCCTGGCTTCAGGGCTGGTGCTCTATCCGATGTGCCATCTAGCTGCCCCATGACAGGTTTTTATGTTGGTATCAATGTGATAACATTTGGAATAGTTTCTAGCTTTTTAAAAAAGTGGTCAATGATTTATTCATTTTCAGTGCTTCATTTTCAGGCTTTTAAAATTGTCTATTAAAATGTGTATTTTAGTGCATTTTAACTTTTCTGTTCCATCTTGTTTCTGTTTTTCATAAATTCTCCACAGAGCAATCTTCATAAACACAGAAAGTTTCTCCTGTGGACTTCAGTGTAGCATTTAGGTCATCCATGTAATTCTTCTTTTTTTGCTATATACTTTTCTATTCCTACTTGATCTTGGTGATATCTTTAATGCTGTTTCTTGTGTATAAGTTATCATTAGTCATATCCTGTAGATTACTTACATTTACCACATCAAGTGGAAAGAGCAATGATTCTGGAATCAGAAGATTTGATTTCAGGTGTTATCTCTAATAATTACACCTATGTTACCCTAGTCAAGTCATTTCACCTCTGGGTTTCAGTTTTCTCATCTGAATGACCTTTTAGGTATGACTGTGTATCATCTGAGTGCTCATTGGGGTCATCTGCACTTTTGATCTTTTGAGATCAAGATACTTGAAAATTCACAGCCTATAGCATCACCAGGAGAATATTAGTGTTAAAAGATAGTCACCAACAAGTAGTTTGAAATGAATGAAAACAGTGTTCGGGCTGTTACTGTATTTCTGAAACCAGTTCCTTTTAAGTTAGTGGGCATTTACTTAGTCTCTATTATGCCAGGCCCTATAAAAGAAGTGGTAGCAATACAAATAAAGGCAGAAACAACATGGGTGGAACAACATGCAAGCAACTATAACATATACACATAAGATTCTAAATTGGAAATAATCCTTCTGGGCTTTTTAATGTATTCATTACCTAACTTGTAGTGGTCATATCTAAATTGTTAGAACTCTGCTTATCACTGAGCACTTTCTATAGCTTTTGCAACAAAAGCATTCTCAATTTTTGAAATAATCAATAACCTCATAAATAAAATATAATGTGTCCCTTTTCTTAGATTTTGCAAGTCATATTGAATTAATGTCTAAAATACATGTTATTAACTTAGTTTACATTAATACCTAATAGGGTATATTATCAGATACTGAAAATTGGTTCATTTCTTTTTTTAGAGGAAGTTAAAATGTTAACTCAAAGTTAAGTAGTTTGAATTGATCATGTAACCAAGTCATGGAAGCTGTGACTTTAAAAATGATCTAGCAAAGCATTCGTTTTGATGTGTATGTGTTAATAAGTTAGAAATTTTTCATTGGTAATTGGGAAATTTTATTTATACAGTGAAGGGATGGGGAGGGTCTTTCTTTAACTTAACTTTTTAAACATGAAGGCTAGTGCTTTGAGGAAAAAGGATTGATTAAAAATGATTGGTAGATGAAGACCTTTGTAAGGATTCTGAAATGGAACTTTAGAGGCCTCTGAAAGGCTTTAAGTATTGATGGCTCTGGGTTATATGTGTGATTTCAGTTAAATGCAAAAGGAAGTTTTCAGGAGTACAAATTATTAATAACTATATTGGCTTCTATCATTTTTCTTTTTCCTCATTACAGATAATCTTTTTGACCTAGTTGTTGATTTGATTAAAACACTAGGCACTAAGATTTAAAAGAAGAGGAGAAAGATGCCCTAAATTGGAATTGGCTACCGAAGTGATAAGCATTGAGAAAGGAAAGGCTGTGAAGATGCGAAATCCCTGGGGGTTGGGGAGGGGAGTGGGAAGGTGGTAAAGTACAATTATTGGAAAGAGGTGATTTGGTCTGGAGGTTTATTTAGTACCCATCACTAAATGGTACTTTGATCCTAGCTTGGTTGATTCATGTGTGACTTAGTTTCCCAGGTTCTGTGGAGATGTTTGTAGTACTATGTTGATGATTATATGTTTTCTTATGTGAACATGACTGAATATATTGTGTAAACATTACATATAATATCCTTTGATTTATGGTGATATTTGCCATTAATTGCTTCAGATTCTTTTATTGTTTGGCATATTTCCTCACAGCAGTTGATAGGATCATTTTATCTCTGCTTTGCCACATTAAGATTACTTTGTGTCACTTGTTTTTAATGTCTCCTTTTGGCTTTTTAAATTTCTTCTTAGATATCTCAGCTTTATCAAACAATAGTTACTTAGGTATCTGGCTCTCTCTTAGCTGTCTTCTTGAAACTTTCTTCTTGGCAAAACAGTTGGCCACAAGTATTTTAAGTATTAAGTTGTCCATGAGATCTTCAGTTTTTAAGGTTTAAAAGTAGCTAGATGGTGTAGTGGTTTCAATGAGACCTAAATTTAAATTTGGCCTTAGACATGACCCTGGATTAGTCATTTCAGTGTTATCTATCTCAGTTTTCTCATCTGTAAAATGAAAATAATAATAGTGCCTAGCTCCAAAGTCTTTTGTAAAGATAAGATAATATATGTAAAGCATTTTGCAAACTTAAGTGTTTTGTAAATTCCAGCTAGCTAATGTTAACATTTCAAATTTTGAGTGCATTTCCGAAGTTGTACTTGGAGCAGCTAGGGGCCGTTTTTGATTTTGTTTTCACTTGGGAATCACTGATTTACAAGATGAGTCTTATATATTTATATGATAAACTTAGTGATTAGGGCATGTTTCTTACATATCAAGACAGGCTAGCTTGGACTATTACATTTTATTAGAATAATAATGTACAATAGTTCTATTAGAGAAATGGGAGATATGACTTATTTCCTGTAAAATAAGCATTTTAAAAAAATTTCTTCATGGGAAAGGAAGAATTCTTAAGCTTATTGATTTTCATTGTTCGTTTTAACATCATTGATCTAACATTTGTCTGTATCAGAACCTAAAATTGTAAATACTTCTCCCCATTTTAATTTGATTTTTATAAATCTTACCATTTTAAACTTTATATTCTTTTTGGATCTTGATTTTTGTTTTTATAAAATGATGGAGACATATGCAGTAATATACAGATCCTGTCTCTTAAATATACATTATGATAGTAGAATCATACTTTTATGATGTTTGGATTAATATATTAAGGTGGTTTTTTTTTTTTTTTTTTTTTTTTTTTTTTTTGCTGCCTTATGAAATTTTGTGCTTTAGTCTAAAATATTGATGTAACTGAATGCAATGTTTTTTGCCTGCAGAATATTTGTTTCACACAGAATTCTTTGTGTTCTAAAGATGTTGGAGTCGGGTTAGGGAAATAATTAGGAAAAAAAGAATTATTAAGGTAATCTTACAACTAATTTTGGTGAATATTATTTCTCTAATTTGTGAATTGAATCTTTTTTCAGGTAGCAGGCCTGAGTCAGTAGAAGTTATTGTGTCACTATCTTTGGCCTGCTGCTGTGATTCCTTGTTTTTGATTCCATGTCTATTTAACCATTTTTAGTTAAGCTAAGTGGGACTATGTAGGTGGGTGGCAGCTTTGTTTTCTTTTGATTGTTGCTTTTATTTTCAAGATTCCACTAAAGAGGAAAGAATAGAAAATATAGGGATCTGCAATTACTTATGGAGAGAAGTGGAAATAATAGGTATTTTTGAGTCTTGAAAGAAGGAAAAGAATATAAAAATTGCAAAACAATTTGAAATGTATTTTGTAAATAAAGCTAGATGAAAGGGATGGGGAGAATCTTGGTGAGAATCTTTGGTACTTTCCCTACTGTATTAGGAACTTTTCGCAACTTGTCATACTATAGAAACATTTTTGGTACCCAAAAGAGGAAAAAAATGTAATGACTTTGTAAAGAGAGAATTTGTTTCTAAGCCTTGACAGGAGATTTAAGCCTTTTAAGGATGTGAAATGTGAAATACTGCTTAGTTGTTAGATCTACCTTTGTGGTTGTGTTAGAACAATTATAAAATTTTGGAGATGCATGAAAATATTTTGTTTCGTAGCTGTTGCACCATGTGTTCATTGAGTTTTGTTGATGATTTGAACTTTACAATAAAAATATGCATGCACATCAATTTTAATTGTATTCATCAAGGAAGTTATAACCTCTTTTGAGCATATGTTCAACTATATAAAATTTTGAAGTATATTTTACTTGCAAGCATTTGAAATCATGCCCTACAAAGTTAAATAGAAAGATTTTGCACTTAAGGTAAGTTATGTTCTTACTAAAAGCTTTTTATATTTTATAATTCAGTTCTAAAAATGCTTGTTGGATACCTACCGTGTGTAATGTGTAGTACATATCAAAAATGAGAAAATACATGTGTGTAGGAGTATGTGTATGTTTTATACATATAAAATTGTCTGTCAGACCTATTCCTGGTACAGAGCATTCTAACTCTCAAATCTGAAATTTTGTCCCTCCTAATCCCTGCCTTACAAAAATTTTAGTTTTTGTTAAGGCACAACTAAGATGGGTCCCAGTATGAGGCTTTTTTTGAGAATGAGATAATGTCAGGTGAAGAATTTTTCAAGATGAGAAGGAGAGAAATTGGGTATTTTTGCAGGTAGTGGGTAGAGAGCCAGCATGAGATGAGAGAATGAAGATAGGCTATACTTGAGCCAATAAGTTCCTCTAGGTTGGAGTTTATTGAAGCAAAGAATACAAGAGAAGGTAGCTTTGGCAAGATTGTTCACCTTTTCATCATAGAATGGGGGATGATGAGAGTTTTGAGTTGTAAAAAGGGGAAAAATCAATAGCCTATCTTAGCAAAGTGGTGAAGTAGAGTGCTGGGCTTGAAGTCAAGAAGACTTGATTGAGTTCAAATATGCCTCAGATGCTTATTAGCTGTGTGACTTTGGGAAAGTTGTCTATTTGCCTTAGCCTTCCTCATCTGCAAAATAGAGATAATAATAGCTTCTAACTCCCAGGATTTTGTTGGGATATAGTAGGCTAGCTATTATTATCATAAAAATAGATGAAGTTCTTTTTGCTGAAAGGGAAGAGGAGGCTGCAATATGAAGTTTGAGAAGAAATACTAAAGTTTGGAGATGCTTCTATGTAAAGTGAATTCTGGAAAGATTAAAATGACTGCTCAGTCTCAATGAAGTTTTATTTGAGATTAGAGACATAAATTTTCAGAGAAACTGGTCAATACAGTTTTATGATACACTCACATGTATGTGTATACACACACAAAGATCAGAGTTCCTGTTTTAGTTTTATTCTGACAAATGAAGTGAGGGACAGAATTAACTTCCTCATAGTTATGCAATTAAGTTTTCTAGAAATTTTGATCAGGGACTTGGGGAAATTTAATGACTTGATACATGAAATTTTTCTAGGGATGTCTAGGATATTGCCTCTAACTATTTCTTTGTAGAAAGCTAAAGAAATCAACTTCATTGAGTTGCTGTCTCATGAGGAGTAACAGCATCTCTTGCAGGAATCTCTGCTTTACAAATACGGCCTCAAGCAGAGGATAGAAAGAGATTACTTGTGCTGAATTTTCTGTTCTTTGCTGTTTTATCTGTTGATTCCCTTACTGGGTTTAGAAAGCAAACAAAACAAAAACTCAAATGCTTTGAAAATACTAGCCAAACTCAAGAAAATTAAATAATAGTTTCAACTTCAAGTCTTCCATATTGCTTCATGAGGCAGCCAGGTGGCGCAGTAGATAAGAGCACCAGTCCTGAAGTCAGGAGGACCTGAGTTCAAATTTGTGCTCAGACACTTAACACTTCCTAGCTATGTGACCCTGGGCAAGTCACTTAACCCCAATTGCCTTAAAAAGAAAGAGAGATAGAGAAAACTAAGGCCATATTGCCTTATGAGAATGTTCCAAACGCTACCAGCACACTCACTATCTTTTGCTCTAATTAGTCAAAGTTATTGTTTTAGTTATACTTTATAGCCATTTAATGATTTTTCTTTTTATATGTATGTCAGAAGTTCTTATATACATATATATTTGTGTATACACACATGTACACACACCTCTAAGCAAGTGTCATCACTGAAAATAATTGCCTTGTTCAGAAGAAATTTTGTAACCCTTTTAGAATTGAAGTTTTGTTTTTGTTTTTTTAAGCAGGTGCAAGAAGAAAAGCTTTGTTATTCATATGGCATTCTCCTTTTAGTTTCTTTTTTCTCCTACTCTCCCATCTATTCCTGTTTCCTACACCTTTCCTCTCCAGGGAATTCCCAGAGGAGTATTTTATTGGTATTTGGTTCCAAAAGATCCTGGGGTTATGGTCTGAGAATACCATGTGACCCGACCAAATCTGTTAGATTTGAATTGAGAAGGTTAGACTGGCAGGCTAGGGTTTTTCTCCTTGGAAAAATGATCATTTCAGAAAATATTTTTAAATCAAGTTTACCGATCTGTAGTTTTCAGACTTTAATTCTTTGTTGATAATGAGATTTTTTTTGTCCTCTAAACCTGCAGGTCTCTTCCCACTGCTTCTCTCTCCATAATTTTTCAAAGGTCTTTGACATAGTTTAGTAATGATAACTTTCTTTATTTTAGCCACTGAGAATATGGTTCATCTGGACCTAGTGATTTGAAATACAATGATTTTGCATTCTCTCTTGCCTACCTCTGTTCCCTTCTTCCGTTTTTGTTTTTGTTTTTGTTTTTAATCTGAGTTGGTTGAATTGTCCATAAACCCACCTTGGCCTCTTTTGGTTTTGTTTCTTATGTCTTTAGATTTTATTATTTTGAGTGCTCCTCATCTCTCCTGGACTAACTTCCTCTATAGAATTTGTCTATGGAATCCTACTATATCCTACTTTGAACCATTTGAAATCTGTATTTCCCAAAATCTACAGTGTTTGCCTGATTTTTTGCATGTCTAGCTCTCTTTAGTTGTAGATTCTAATATAAAATGGGCAGCACTCTCCCAAATCTACCCTCAGAGTGCCTGTTATTTACCCCTTAGCACCCTACTCTTCCTTGTAGATGGAAGTAACATCTAGACTTACCTTTTATTTCCTTCACTTTTTGAAGAATATTAAGACAAGTCAGGAAATTGACCTTTGCTCTTTTAGAGAGATTTCCAGCAGATTTCTAGATGAAATTTTTCCTCATTAATGAAGTCAGACCTCTGTGCTTGATCATGATCAGTTTCTAGTTTCAATTTCATTTGTTTTCTTTTTGCTCAAGTAGTCTATTAATTTCATCATTACCATTCTTTATGTTCCTGATTTGCTTCTGAGTTTATCCTACTATACAGAGCTATTTTTTGCCTTTACATATTTTTTGTTTAAATGTAATTGATTTCCAGAGCCATATTCCTGTTACTGGATTTCATTTCAACAAATCTTCAGTAAGAGCTGTGGATTTAAATTTTCTTCCTTGTATACTCTCTACTGCTATTCTTCCTATTTGGTAATTTGTGATTTTTATTTTATTTTATATTTTAGCTGTTATATCTCCAAAGTTTTTTTATGTTCTTTTTAGGTTGTAAGCCTTTTAAATTTAGTTTGCAAAGATCACAAGTCAGTACATCATTATAATCCTTATTGGAGATGCTCCTTCTTTAGCCAGAAGTCTGCCATTCTTGCCTTTTAAGTTATATTAGAATCCAAATGCATTTCTAAGCATTGTTGTAATCAGTTGTGTATTTCACCTTTCCTAAATTCTTTGCTTTTGACAGAAAGCACTTACCAGCACTTGTCCCTAAGGTTTTCTTGTTCTTTCTCAGGTTTTCATAGTCATCGTGATCAAATGACTCACTAGAGGTCTAACCAGTCTTGATAGAAATTGTTAAAATAGATTCATAACCTGGAAGATGGTGGGCCTCTATTGTCATTTTAACATTTCCTTCAGCAGAGTCATCAGTTGCTGCCATTAATCTCTTCTTAGGCTTATTAAATGCCCTCTTACATGACATTTTCCATAGTTTTACGTTATCACCACCACCACCACTATGATCCCGTGGAGGATAAACATTTGCTTCCTTCTCAAGGAATTTAGGCCACTTTAATTTTTTGGAAGACTCTTAATTTTTTTTTCTTTTCATGCTTCAAGTGTTTTGTGATCTGTTCCTTCCCCTCAGCCAAAGCATTAAATTGTCTGTTATGTATGTGCCAGGTTCTGTTCTGAGTCTCTGAGAATACAAGAATAAAGAATGAAACAAACTTCATTTGCATATACACATAAATATAATGTGAATAAATAGAAATAATACAGTGCAGCTTGGAGAAGGAGAGCACTAGGAATTAAAGGGAATTTTGGAGAAAATGATGTTGGAACTCTTGTCTTGAAAGAAGTCTTCAGGCAGAGGTAAGGATTGTATATGCATTCCATTTATGGGAACAGAACTATAGAAATGAGAGTTGAGAGTGTTTTTGAATGTAGATCTTTTAAAAGCTAAATAGAAGAGTTTGTATTTGGTCTTAGAAGCAGTAAGTAGCCAAAGTTGATTGAGTAAGGGAGTGACCTGTGTTAAGGAAGTTACTTTGGTAGTAATGTGTATGTAAGATGGACTAAAATAGGAAGAAACTTGGAGGAAAGCCAGTTAGGAGATTGTTAAAATAGTGGAGATAAGGGCCTATGATAATTAACTAAGACAATTGAATAGAAAGAAGGGGTTGGCTGACAGAATTATGAAGGGAGAAACATCAAGATTTGGCTACTGGTTGGATATATGGGCTGAAAGGGAGTGAGAATTTGAGAAAGTTTCCCAGAAGATTAGAAGATGATAACTTTGACACAGATAGTTCCAAAGATTTGGAAAGGGGAAGATTTGGGTAGCTATATTGTAAAGGGTTGATGAGTGATTGACAAGAGAAATTGAGGCAGTGAGTAGTGGTACCTTTTTCAAGGAGTTTGGCTGAGAAAGGATTTAGAGAGATAAGTACTGAAATTTTTAAAGATGGAGAAGACATGGATACCTGGGTACCGTTGAAGGCAGATAGGGATTGTAGATTCAAGAAAGAAGGGATGATTCAAAATATCATCTGCTGGAGAGATATGGATTGTAAGTGGGCTAACCTTGATATGAGCTCTTTCTTTGTCTGGGGAAGGGAGGAAGGAATGGAGGGTGATGTCAGATGATTTTGAGATGAAGAAAATTGATGTTTTAAAGCTGTTTTGAGATGGAAGAGAATAGAAGAAGAGATCATATAGTTTCATTTTCTAATTAAAGGTCTTCCACTGAAAGAGAGGGAGTAGAGGAAAGTGTGGGAAGCTTGAAGAAGGAAGAAAATGTTTGAAATAACTTCTATGGAGAGTGAGATAAGGAGTTAGGAAGGAAAAAAATGACTGCCTTGCTTGCATCAAAAGCCCAGTCAGAAGACCCATTTGAATTTATAACATAGTAGAAAAGTTCTGAGAGTTTCTCCTACTGTGTTTCATAATTTCAGTGGAGGAATCTGATGTTGAGAAGGATGCAGGGTTGAAGTTAGGTAAGAAATGAGCAAAGGATAAGATAAGGGGGCAAGGGATCAGAAAATACAGAACAGTGTAGAATTAATTGACTGGTAACTATTGAGTTGATGCTCTAGTGAGAGGAAAGTGAAGGTACTAGCAGAGGACATGGATTGGGAAATTTTTTTTTTTTTAAATCTTTTTATTTACAAAACATATGAGTGATTTTTCTACATTGACCTTTGCAAAAACTTTTTTTTTCCCCAAGCTTTTCCCCTCCTTCCCCCCCACCCCCCACCCCTGGGGGGGGGTAATCTAATACATGCTAAATAGGATAAATTATATGACAAATACAATACATGTATACATATCTATACAGTTATCTTACTGCACAAGAAACATCAGATCTAGAAAGAGAAGAAGAAAAAAAACCACCTAAGAAGGAAAACAAAATGCATGGAAATATTCATAGAAAGCATTAAAATGCTGTGTTGTGGTCCGTACTCAGTTCCCATAGGCCTTTCTCTGGATGTATATGACTATCTTCATTGCTGAACAATAGGAACTGGTTTGAATCACATCATTGTTGAAGAGAACCATGTCCATCAGAATTGATCATCATATAGTCTTGTTGCTGTGTATGATGTTCTCCTGGTTCCTGCTGATTTCACTCAGCATCAGTTCATGCAAGTCTCTCCAGGCCTCTCTGAAGTCCTCCTGTTGGTCGTTTCTTACAGAAAAATAATATTCCATAACATTCATATACCATAATTTATTCTGCCATTCTCCAATTGATGGACATCCTTTCAATTTCCAGTTTCTTGCCACTACAAAAAGGGCTGCCACAAACATTTTTGCACATGTGGGTCCCTTGGATTAGGAAAAAATTGAAAAATGTAAGAAGTAAAATTTTGGATGAAGGGGAAAAACACGTTTATTAGTGGTAAAGGGTAGGGAGAGATGAAAGCAGATTGTAGTCAAGGAAATATTTTCTAACTAGAGAAGTGGAGTTTTTAGACATAATATTGAGACTTAGTGTATGACTGTATTTTTGTGTGCAGGACTAAGGGAGACTAAAGGATAAGCATGTATAAGATTTAATAAGGTTACAGAATTGGGAGATATTCTAGTAGTTTGGAAAGAAAGGAATATAATGAGCCAGCCATGTGCTAACCCTCTTCATAAAGGAGTGAAAATGATGAGGAGTAGGAGATTGGAAAGAGAAATGGTTGTATATCATAATGACTATAATTTTAATTAGGTGGCAAGTTATGATTGAATGGACTTCAAAAAAGGAAAGATTTCTGAGTAATAAAGGTGAAGATTTAGAAATGACAGTGCTTTTCTAGGACTATTGTTGCTTTCTCTCCAACTCTCCTTCCCTCCACTCCTCTCCTCCCCATATCTTCTTTATATCATGCTCATATTCTCTTATCTCACCTCAGGTGTATTTTTTTTCTTCATATCTTTTTCCCTCCCTTTCATTTATCCTTCTTCCTCTTTTCTCTCTCTTCTCTCCCACATGGAACACCTTGTAAATGTTTGTGAAAAAATACTTCTGGATCTCCTAGAGTCTTTCCTGGAGACTCAATATGTTCTTTTAAAAAGAGACCTGCCTACATAGTAGTCACTTGGCCATAACAGAAATAATAATCTTGCATATCAGGTAGGTTAATTTAATGTAAATTTGTTGCTTCTCTTTGATATTAATAGGAAAGTTGTTGTGTAGAGCTGTGATTTGAGTAGAGTTAGGAATTCCTAGGTGATAAAAGTCCAAGCCATATATGAATTTATAAGGGAGATTTGGGAATCATCAGCTAGAAAGTAGTAACAGCTTTTGGGATTGGAGGTGCTTCCAAAGGAGAAAATTTACAGATAGATACAAATTGACTTTGTGTGGAGGCTCTTAGAAGAGAAAAAAGTTTGATATAATAGAACAAGAGTCCTGGAAACCAACATACAATAAAAGGAGGAGGAGGAGTATAGTTAGTGGTGTTTGAATGATGCAGCCTATTATCTTGATTAATTGTTCTACTATGATTATTATATTATCTGATGATGTCTATGTTGTCCTTGAAATGCTCACATAATCAGGAAGATCTAAGCTTTTTAGTTTTCTGAGTAGTGAAGATATGTTGCACTTCTGTTGTAACCAGCTTTGTGCATTTGAGACTGGTTAGCTTAGAGATTTAGTCTGTGACCAGGGACTATTTAGCTTTTATGGGAAGTGAAGCTAGAACTGTACTGTATTGTTTTGAGAACAAAATTCTCAGCAACTAAATAAGTCCATTGTATGTAGATAGAGATTGCTGATGTCTGGTCATGCAGACCCACACAATTTTTTCATGCAAAGATAATATGGCAGAGAGATGTAATTATTTTATGAAACTTTTGCTGTCTAATCTATTAAATTTTTTTTGGTAGTGCCTGGTAGCATTTTGGGGAATTTTCAGGGTGTTCAAGCTGCTGAAAGTCTGAAGTCTTGAGTGCTAACTCTTTTTTATACTTTAGTAAAATAATAGCTTTTGGAACTTGAATGAAATAGTTTTTGTTTATACTCCTTGTCATGGTTAAATGGTA
>JAJPUD010000259.1:650987-688484 GCA_023553655.1 Myrmecobius fasciatus
AGCAGCAACTGAGCACATCTTATAGGCCTTAGTTTCTTGGTAGATGTTTAAATGGAATGTAAAACATGATGTGGGGCTGACTACATATAATGGTGTGGGTGAGTTTTTACAGTACGTAAAGATTTGCTTAGTCCCAGGGCATAGGGCCAGATACTCTCCCTCCACATGGCAGAAGTATCTGTCATGCGGCTGTTCCTAGAGTGAGAAATGGAGGTGGGAAGCTGTAAAAGAATGGCAGAGATGGTGGATAGAGCCTTGGCTTTGGAATCAGGAAAACCTGAGTTCAAATCTGGCCTCAGACACTTAACACTTACTAGCTCTGTGACCCTGGGCAAGTCACTTGCCTCTTCAAAATAAAGCAAACAAACAAACAAAAGACCAAGATGGCAGAGATGCTGGACTGATTGTGAAGCATGATCTGGAAACAGTTGATAAGATGACTGGGTAAATGAATGATTAGAAAAAGCTTTCAAAAAAGGTCTAACTCATTTCAACAGATAAATATTGGAGGTAGGGGGTGAGAAACCCCTGGAAAGGCTAACTTGAGTTTGGAGTATTTAATTTGTCTAGAATCCTTAGAAGTTCGGTTAAAGGTATGGGATAGGCTGAAATAGGAGTGGAAATATAGATTGGGGCCATGTTGTAGAAGATCTTGAATATTAAGGGTCGTCCCTCCCCCCCCAGAAGATAAAGAATGCAGGTTTAACTATATTTTTAACTGTATATAGATATGAGCATATATACAGTAAATTTGTAGTTAACTGGATTTTTAAGATAATGGAATAACCAGTTAGATTCCCCCCCCAAATTCTGTAAGGTTTATGTACTTTGTTTTTGTTGAAAATCTAAATGAGTTAGTATTGTTTCGAATCGTGATGAGTGATAATGTTGAATTGAAAGGTTTTTTTTTTGTTTTTTCAAAAATTCAGATCGTTATTCTTATGTTCAATAGTTCTGTACATTTAGCTATAGAAAGAAAGGAAGGAGTAAGCCTGTCTTAAGTGCCTTGTATTTGCCAGCCACTATATTTATTTAATCCCTTCAACTTCCTTATGAGGTAGGTGCTATTATGAATCCCCATTTTACACTGAGGCAGACATACAGCTGGTAAGTATCTGGGACTAGATTTAAACTCAGGTCTTTCTAATTCCCTGCTCAGTGCTTTGACTACTGTGCCACTTAGCTCTGAAGACATAGGAAGTGATTTCCTATATGTATATTTTATGATAGATTGTTAATTAAAATGGTCACACTTGAAAAGGAGGTGAGTAGGAATTGTTTTGGGTTTTATATATATGTATATATATTATTGTATTATTGTATTATATTATATTATAATATATGTATATATTATCTTTTGTTAAATATATATATATACATACATACATATACACACACACACACACACACACATATATATATATATACACACACACACACACACACACACATACATATGATAGAATCTGGTTTATTCCTAACTTATTCTAGTTATTTACTGTCACAAACAAATGATTTTTAAATATTTTTATGTATATTAGAATTTTCTTATTAGTATCCTCCTTGAGATGATAAAATACAGATTTTTGCTGATATTTTAATCAATGTTCTCCTTGGAGCAAAAGAAAGGGATTAGACATTTGTATCACACCTATGTGACAGGTGCTCTGCAAAGTGTTTCACAAATATTATCTGGTAATATAATTTCTGAGTAAAAGAGCATTAGATAAATTAATAATTTTATTTTCATAATTCAAGTTGCTTTCCAAAAGGGTTGTGCTGATTGTTACATTAGGAATTTACCTGTCTTCCCACAGCCTATGTGGGAACATGTGCCTTTCTTCCCACAACCCCCCCTAGCACTGACTGCTCACATCTCTTGCCATCGTTGCTAATTTGCAGGGTTTGAGGTGAAATTTTAGAGTTTTGATTTGCATTTCTATTACTATTAGTGATTTGAAGCATTCTTTGATATTGTTATTAATAATGTGCAGTTCTTTTGAGAATTGTTTGTCTTTTGGCCACTTATCTATTGAGGGATGGCCTTGGCCAGATGCATAGATTCTTTTATTATATTTATATATCTGATAGATTTATATATCTGTATTTGATTATATCTATAATGTCTGTTAATTGTTTGTGTAGTTTGGATACCAAAACCTTATCAATTTGCTAAAAAAAAATTTTTTTTTCATCCTACTACTTCCCCTTCTTATTGTACTACTTATTCTTATCCCCTGGACATTAATTTTGTCCAGAAGTTTTTCAGATTGATGTAATTAAAATGATCTATTTTATCTTCTATAATTGCCTCTAATCTTTGTTTAGTTAAAAATACATCTACTCATAGCTGTTGAGATAATTTTTAATTTTTCTAAGGAGTTCTTTATAGTATTTTCTCAATTCTCTTAATGTTTCTGACTCTCAAGGGAGAAACAAAAACAATGGAACTTGAACCCAGTGTTTGATAAACTGGAAAACATAAATTACATAGGAAAGAACTTTCTATTTGTAAAAACTGCTGGGAGTACTGGAAAATAGTTGAGGAGAAATTAGTCTTAGACCAACACCTTTCACAATATTCCATAATGTATTCTATTTTTTTTCCTCAATACTATTTTATTTTTCCAGATACATGTAAAGATAGTTTTCAATATTTATTTTGCAAGGCTTTGTGTTCCAAATTTTTCTCCCTTCCTCTTCTTCAAGACCACAGACAATTTGATGTAGGTTATATATGTACAGTTCTTTTAAATATATTTTCATTTAGTCAGTAACATTCTATTTTTTAAAAGTTAATTGGTTTTGAATTTTTTTTCTTCAACTCCTCCCTCACCCATTGGAAAGATAACATATGAATATGCAAAACACATTTCTACATTAACTGTGATGTAGGGAGTAGGAAAAACACACAAAAAAATGTTTAAACCTGCATTCAAGAAATCATCAGTTTTCTGGAGGTGGATCTTTTGTTATTCCTGTGGCTCATGGTCTTGATGTAGCCAAATCTTTCATGGTATTTGGTGTTACAATATTGCTATTCCTGACAACATAGTTTACCCGCTTCCATTCACTTTATTTTGTATCAGTAAGCCGTGTTTTGTTTTTCTGAAATCATCCCCTTCATTATTTCTTACAGCATAATAGTATTCCCTCATAATCACATTAATTCGTTCAGCCATTCCCTAAATTAACAGTATTTTGTCACCACAAAGAGATGCTATATTTTTGTACACATGGGTCTTTTTCCTTTGATATCTTGAGATAGAGACCTAGCAATGGTGTCACAGGATCAAAAGTGTATGCATAATTTTATTGCTCTTTGGGCATAGTTCCAAATTTTTTTCCACAATGGCCTATACCAACAGTGCATTACTTTCTCTATTTTTCTGCATACCCTTCAGCATTTGTTATTTCCCTTTTCAAACATATTAGCCAGTTCAATAAATAGTGAGGTAGTGGTATACTTGTAGTTCTCTCATTAGTAATGATTGAGAGCCTTTTAAAAAAAATGACTTGATAGTTTTGACTTATAAAAACTTTCTGTTCATATTCTTTGACTATTTAGTAATTGGGAAATGGCTCATATTTTCATAAATTTGGCTTAGTTCCTGATACATTTGAGAAAGGAAACCCTTATCAGAAAAAATTAGTCTTAAAAATCCCTTCCTTCCATTCTCCAGTTTCCTGCTTTCCTTGGCTACATAATACACTTTAAATGAATGTGTTTTTAATATTAATATTTATGAAGCTTAAGGCCACATGATAAAAGAATGCTGGATTTGGAATCAGCATTAAGTTCCTCTATCCACAAAATGGAACTAATGCTTGCATTAGCTATGTGATAGAATCATTTTAAGATATGCACTTCAGATTTTTACCTGAACTGCTGTTGATCAGTTCTTAAGTCACGCTTATATATAAGGGCAGCATAATTTGGTGGATAGAGAGCTCAATTTGGATTCAAGTTCTGCCTGCGATATTTATTGAGTATGTGACTATGGCCAGTCACCTGACCATTTTGACTCAGTTGCCCTATTTATAAAATGAGGATAATACTTCATTGGTATGTTACGAGGCCTAATGAAATAATAATCTATATAAAGCATATTGTAAAATCAGTACCTGAAAGTAATAATTTTGTATTTTTTTTACAAATAGATTTTTTTACAAAAAGATTTTCAGTATAGCCTATGATATAATTCAATTGCTAATTAAAGTTGATTTAAAATCAAATCAGCTAGAACGTTTATTCTTCATAGTTCCTAGATGACTATCGTTTTAATTTTTATATATCTATCAAACATTTTGAGGTAGTTTGAAGTGTAGTGATTTTTTTGAATATCAGTCATCTCCATATTCAATTAGGTTTCTCTTTTTTACAGAGTGTGAGAAGGACATTTTACTTGCTTTATAAGTAAAGGAATATATTTGTCCAGCAAACATCTAGGTTGTGTGTGTCTGGATAGTTTTTATTTTAATATAGTAACTGTGTGGTATTTATTCTTTAAAAGCTGTTTTATAAATGTTTAATATAGCTTAATTAAAGTTGTTTCAGACAAGTCAATATTGGGAAAGAACATTTGGTTATACTTAAATTTTTTTTTCTTTCAATACTAGAAAAGTGCTTCTCCCCGGCTTTGCCAATTTTTCTTCTTTCCTCTGATTACTGGTTGTACTGGCAACAGTTTTGGTATGATTAGAAGATATTTGTGATTACTGTAGGATTTGAGATAGTCTATCTCTTCCTTTCCTGATCTTACTATTTGTTATGTCTGGAACTCAAGATACCATAAACTCAGCGGAAAAAATCCCTACCCCCAGCTCTGATAGTTATGTGTATACCAGTATTTTCCTAGGTAGAGACCTACATAGGTAGTAAATGAACTGCCTACATAGTGATCACATATGATTGAAAAATCCTTTTACTCAAAAATCATTTTGAGTTTGCATTTTATGACTTTCTACATTCCTTAAGTAACAGAATCTATTAAGAAAACTGTTGCTCAGATTTGACAGGCTCATTTTCATATGCCAGATGAAATGTTAAATTCCCTTGTGCTTTAATGAAGTCCTGTAATTAAATTCTCAACTACTTATTGCATTGTCTGTTGTGTGCATTTCTAATTCATATAATTTCTTTGGCATTCTCTTGCTAGTTGAAATATTCATTCTTAAGTGCTTCTATCTCCTTTTTATGCACTACAAACTTATTTGTCTAAGAGAATGTTAAAATGTTAAGTAACTTTAACATTAGACAAAAGGTAAAACATAATTAGATAAATTTGCTATATGATATATTCTGAAAGCAATTAGTTTATGTATATAACTAACATAAGTCTACTATTTCTAAGGCTAGATGCATTGTTTATCCATTAATGAGGAAAAGAAAATATACAGGTCAGACTGATTCTTGTATTTTGACTGAAAGAGGTGTACCTGAGGTTACTAAATTCCTGGCAGTGCCCTAGTCTGATCTGGCCTACGCAACTAGAGACCAAGGCTCAGAAAGATGAGGTGAGCTGGCCAGGATCCTGCAAAATTAATTCATAAGATCATTGAATGCTGGAGACCATCCCAGCCAGTCCCTCCAATTGACCTGATCTATATCTTGCCACAGAACCCACATGGCTCCAGAAGAGAGAAATGAAACTGACTTTGCACAGTCCTGCCTCACTTAAATCCAATTTGCAAGTTATCTTCACCTTCACCATCACTTTTCTTGATGTCATTGGTTCTCTTTGAGAACAACAAACAATAACTTAATAAATGTTTGTTGTAAATTTCATTGAATTGATATATCATTTTTTGGATTTAAGAGTGGTAATCTCCATTACAGGAGGAAAATTTCACAATTATAAGTGCTTTGTATTTACTACATTCATGTATTTAATACAAATGAAATTTAAATTATTATGGAAATAACTTTAATGAACCAGACTAATAACCCTATCCTTCCCTAATCCCCCAAAAGGAAAAACCTTTTGGTTTTAAAAGAGTGAAGATAAATTCTGATTTTCTCATTGTATTTCTGATGCAATATTAAAGGAAAATGTTTTATTGATACTTTTTACACCATTGGAATTTTCTAGTAACCAAGTTCTTATGAACTTCCCCTAATAAAGAGGAAGTACTTGAGCAAAACCATCAGATATAGCACCTTATTTATTGCTTTTACTTTTTTTAAAGTGTTTCATTTCTGTTCTAAATTCCTCAAATAATTTTTTAACTTTTTTTTTCTTTTTTTTTTTTGCTTTTTGCTGAGGCAATTGGGGTTAAGTGACTTGCCCAGGGTCATACAGCTAGGGAATGTTAAGTGTCTGAGATCAGATTTGAACTCAAGTCCTCCTGATTTCAGGGTTGGTGCTCTATCCACTGCACCACCTAGCTGCCCCTCCTCAAATAATTTTTGCAGAAATTAAATTGGTTTTTCTGTTTACAGATAAGTTTAAATGAAATTATGTACAAGTGTTAGACCTGGCGTCTGTTAAAACAGAAGTGACATTGTTTCTGGCAAAACAGTTTCTTTTTTGCATATGTATTTACATGGTATTTTCACGCTCCATAAATTGAGCTGAATCAGTTACATACTACAGATTTGACTAGATTTACTAGAATATATTACCTAGATACAAATATTATTAGAATAAAATTGTAATTGCACAATATTGGCCAGGTGGGAAAATGTATGTCTTGTTCTTCAGTTTGAGTCTATCACCTCTCAGAAGCCAGAATAGCTTGCCCATATCATTAGGTTTTTGGTATCAGTGAAGGAATCAATAAACAATTATTAAATATCTGCTGGAACATAGATTCTAGTAAGCACTAGGTATACAAAAATTATTAATCTTTACTTTCAAGGAGTTCACAGTCTAATGAGAGATGGCATGCAAAAAACTACATATAAACAAGATAAGTGTTAAATTGGAAATAATCAACAAGGGGAATATACAAACATTGAGGTGGATCTGGAAGAGTTTCATGTAGAAGTTGACATTTTAGCTTGGGCTTGAAGGAAGCCAGGGAGAGTAGTATGTGGAGATGAGAAAGTTTTAGGAATGAGGTACAACCAGTTAAGTTGCCTAGAGTAGAGATATGGAATGTGTTGTATGAGCAACAGTACTGAAACTAATATCTCTGAACCACAGAATATGTGGAAAGAAATAATAAAACTAGGAAGATGCAAAGCAGTCAGGTTTTGGAGGGTTTTTGAATGCCAAAAAGAGGTTTGTTTTTGTTTTTTTAAATTTGATTCTGGAGATAAGGGAATATTGTGGTTTATAAAATGTGAAGTGATAGGAGTGGTGAGACTTGGGTTTTAGGAATATCATTTTGACAGTTAAGGGCAGGAATTGGATTACAAAAGAAAGCTGAAGCTGAGAGACCAACCATTAGACTGTTTTAGAAGTCCAAACATGAAATGGTGATGGACTCTGGACTAGGGTGATGCCAGGGGCATATACAGAGCTGTTAGGAAGGTAGAAGGAGCAGACCTTGGTAACAGACTTGCTATTGGGAGTGATAATGAGGAGAGAGAGATGAAAAACCTAAATTACAAGCCTGAGTGTTTGGGAAAACTATAACACTCTTCAAAGAATGATAGGGAAGTAGTAGGAAGATGTGAGAAATAACTCCAGTGGACTCAGGAGGAAGTTAAGAGTCTATACAACTTCAGCAGTGGGTGTCCTATAGAATATGCACACTTGGAGAGAAAAAGCAGTCTTTACTCTGTAGGCAAATCCCTCTACTGTTTCCTCCATTGGCTGGGTACTACAGAGGTTACAACCTGTCTGGAGTGCCTAATCCCTCTATATAAGTGAATCTCTACCCCTGATTCTATCATTACATCTTCCCTTGATGCTCACCTTGATTCCCTATTGGCTGGGTACTACAAAGGTTTCAGCATATCTGGAGAGTCTTAATTCCTCCTTGTGAATCTCCTTCTGATTACTTTTTTGCATCTTTCTTCAACTTGAGTGCAAGTTCTTAATTACATCTTCCCTTTTCACTTGAAAGTCTCCACCTTTCTAAGTCTTCAACTCTGATTACATTTTCCCTCCAAGTTTTTGTTGCCTAGTTTTGTGTTAACCTAACCTTCATTTCTTAGGCTTCAATTTCATTTTTCTGATTTGTTTCATAACTGTGGAAACTAAACCTTCATCCATTTCTCATTGGATGGAAAGTTAGGGAGGAGAAGGGAGTATTTGTGGGGAGATAAATTCAATTTTGATAGGCTGAGATTAAGATGTCTGTGGGATATCTAGTTCAACATGTCCAAAAGCCAGTTGGAAATAACAGACTGGAGTCAGAAGAGAGATTTGTGTTGGATTAGTAATTAAGATCATGATAACTGATGAGATTACCAAATGAAATAGTACTGGAGAAGTTAGAAGTTGACTCCAGATAAAACCTTGGGCAACCAGTTAGTGGTATGATATGGATAAAGATTCAGCAAAGGAGACTGAGAAGGAACATTTAGACTAATAGGAGGGCAAGTTTGAACATCTAGAGTAGGGAATATCTTGGAGTTGAGGGTGATGGACCTGTGTTCAAAGCAGTTGGTCCTTTAGATTTGTTAATGGATGGACTGTTGAAATGAAGTGGGGAGTGAGTTTGGCCTTTGGGGAAGCAGCCTGTAAAAAGGGAGAATTTGAACATTTGGGAAAAGGGGCTCCTGATTGTGCTCCTGATGTTTGAGTGGAATGAGATTACTTGTGCATAATATCTAGAAGGGACTTGCTTTGACAGAATAGCTATCTTCAAAGAAAGAGGTTAAGTTAGTGGAAGGCATTAGAATAATATGAGATGAAGAGTGGAAGAGAAGAAACTCAATAAAATAAGGGAACTCTTGAAAAGAGTCAGTTATTTCATTGAAATGTGAATTGAGGGGAAGGTTAAGTAGTACAGTGAGCCTCTCACCCTCATACTTCTAGAAAGATCTAGAAAACAGACCAGGCCGAATCCTGATAGGGAAAGTCAAGGAAAAGTTTCCTTGAATCATTTTTCCAGCCCAAATTGGGGCAGAGAGACAGACATTGGAGATGTACTCTGGTCAAAAGTGGAGAGAGGCTAAGGGTAGTAGGGCAAGAGAACATCCCAGATCCATATTGCAGCACCTCAAGACCTATACTAGGGCATCTTAGTGGGGAAAGGAAGATAGGTTAGGGGAAATTATCTCACATTCACCAGATAATTATTCAAACAAAGAATATATTGGAGGAGAACAGGCTGAGACTGGAATCTCAACTGTCATTTGAATAGTCAGAGGAAGGGAAAACATACACAGATACAGAAAATATATTTCACTCAATAGAAAAATAGGAAGGAAAAGGAGGATTTGAAAGAGAATGGTTTAAGGGAGGGATTAGTTCCAAACAAAACAACTCTCAGGGATATACAAAAATATAGCTGCTTTTTCTGGTGGCAAAGAATGGGAATCTGAGGAAATGCCGAAATTATTGGCTGAATAAGATGTAGTGTATAAATGTGATAAAAGACAATTGTGCCCAAATAAATAATGAAGGGGATGATTTTGAAAAAAACCTCGTAAGATTTGTATGAATTGATGCAAAGTAAATTCAGTAGAACCAGGAAAACAATTATACAATAGCAACAATATGATAAAGAAAAACAACTTTGGAAGAATTAGGGATTCTGATTCATGTAATTACCAACCATGATTCCAGAGTGCAGACTCTGCAGAATGAGACACATTTTGGGGGGAATTATGTGGAGATTTATTTTGTTTGGCTATAAAAAGTTGTAACCAGGGTTTTCATTTTTTATTCTCCTTTGGGGAAGAAAGAAGGCAAATTTTTGTTGATTGGGAAAAAATGAGACAAGGTTCTTAGCTAACGGGGTAGGTGAAGGGAGGTCATTGAAGGTTCATAGTTCTGTAAAAAGGTTTGGAAAAACTTATATAGAGTGGGATAGTTTATCATTTAGGGAGGTGTAAAAGGATTGTCTTGCCACAATGAAAGCCCAGTTGAGATGTAACATAAATGAGTAGTGCATGTAAACAGTATAGTTTATGTTAATAGTTCTTTGGCTTTGTTCAGTAGCACATGTATAGGAGTAAACAGTGGATGGCAAGAATGATAAAGGCTGATCTTTAACTGGGTAGGAATGGCCCTTGCATAAGGTGATACCATAATATTAAACCAAACTGGTTTGCTAAAGGTAGGGAAGAAAGGAAAAGTTAACTAGTTTAGGGCTGATAGCCTGGGAAAGAACTGAAAAGTCAAGGAATTGGAAGTCACAGTGAACATGAAGAATAGGAATTGAGGTTGTAAGGAAGGAGAGGTTCAGATTCAAAGATTTGAAAAATCAAAATGTGATCAGATATGGAATTTCAGAGTTCAGTGAACATGGAAAAATCAAATTGGTTCTTGTCTTGATCAGAGCTGTTAAGCCTTTCAAAATTATTTTCCTTTACAGTGTTGGTATAAATTGTTCTATTTTGGTTCTGCTTGCTTCATGGTACATGAATTCATGTTCATATTCCCATGTTTCTCTTGATATTGTCTCTTAGGGGTTGGTCTGACATAGGCCCACTCTTATTAGTCAAATGAGGTAGTCCTGGGCATTGAACCGTTAACAAATAGTTTACCCAGTCTTAACTAGATTGTACAATATTTAGAAGTGCTCCTCTGTTTGTGGTTGTTGAGTTGATTCAGTCCTGTCTGACTTGCTGTGACTCCATTTGAGGTTTTCTTGGCCAAGATACTAGGTTTGTTTTTTCATTCTTCAGCTCATTTTACAGATAAAGAAATTTAAGGCAGAGAGTTAAGTGACTTTCCAGGACCACATACGCACTATATGCCTAAACCTACATTTGAACTCATGAAAATGAGTCTTCTTGACTCTAGGCCAAGCACTCAATCCTAACCCTTTTATCATTTTATTGCATAATAATATTCCATTACATATACATACCATTATTTATTTACCTCTTCCTCAATGGGTAGCTCTTTAGATAAAATTCTTTGCTATAACAAAAGGAATTACCATAATTTTATTATCTTTTTTTGGGGGGGGGGGAAGTGTAGTCCTAGTGATGATATCTTTCCAACAAAGGGTATGAACAGTTTACTTGTTGAAGTTACAAGTTTCACTGAATGTCTGGGGTGCATCACTTACTGCATTAGTGCATAATGCATTGGTTACCCATTTTACCGAAAGCCCTTCTGACAATTGTCTTTTCCTTTTTGTCACCATTGCCAATCTGATGGGTATGAGGCAGAACCTCAAAGTTGTTTGAATTAGCATTTCTTTAATTATTAGTGTATTGTTTAGCTGGATAGCTTATTTCTTCCTGCTTATTTCCTTTGGTCAGTTTATGTTTTGAGAAGTAGCTCTTGTTATTATTATACTTTGAATCAATTCCTTATATATCTTTCTCATAGTTTATCACTTTTCAGAGTTTTCTATGTCCTCAATATCTCTTGCATTTGACCTCATTTCTCAGTTCACACAGCTTCAACCTTATGATCATGGATTGTGTATTTTAGAGCTGACATTAGAATCCCTTCCATGTGGAGCTGCTTCTTCTTTTTTTTTTTTTTAAACAGATGATTAGGGTTAATCTGGAGAGGCAGTTGATTTGCATATTGTCAAAACGAGAATTGAGGACTTCAAACTTCAAATCCTCTAGGCTTTACTATACAGCTTCTTGGATCCCTTAGATTATAACCCCACTCCTTCTTTTTTCCTTAGCCTTCATTTTTTTGGCAAACTGACTTTCCTTTAGCACAGAGTTGAACAGATTAGAATAGGCAAGATCTGAGTTAAAATACAGCTTTCCACTCATTAATTTATTTACTGCCGCATTTTCCTTTACTGAAAAGTAGGAATCTGAATAACACTTGATTCCAGGGTTTTTGAGGTTCAGATAAAATATTTATAAATCACTTAACATAGTGCCTGCTACTTAATAGGTAATTAGTGAATGCTTATTCTCTCACTTCCACCTCTTGTCACTCCTTATCAATCAACTGCAGAGATTCCCTTTTGTCTCTAGCAAATATAAACTCTTGGTCTTAGGGGTGGCAAATAGGAACTCCTTTATTTGACTTTTAGAGAACCTGGTCCCAGCCTATTTTTCTAATTTCATTAGCTGTTCCATCTCTACCTCATCCCATGTATATAATATTCTGTAGTTCAGTTAAATTGAGCTTTCTCTTTGTTTATGACACATGACACTCCATCTCTCATCTACCGCATCTCCTTTGTACTCAACTTTTTTCCAAATCTGGAATGCACTTACTCCTTCCCTATCTCATTGAATTTCCCCTCCTTTAAATCCAAATTCAAATATCACTTTCTAGTTGAAGCCTTTTATCATACTTCATTTGTTAGACTGGTACACAAGTTCAAGTACAGTTTATGATATGTATGTACTAGCTATGCGACTCTCAAAATGTTACTTAACCTTTTGGTACTTATAGGCAACTCTCAAGACTAAGGTGTTGACCTAAATTGGTAGGGGAAATTTTTCATCCAGAATCTTTGTGAGATTAGGGACTGTCTTTGCATTTGTACTTGTATCACCTGCTTAGTACAGTGTTTGGCACATGGTGAGGGCTTAATGCTTTTTTTATTCACTTTATTCTTTCTTAATATTTTGTATGTGAGACACATTTGTCTTTGTTTCCATCTCTATATGTGCCTAGCGCCTAGCATATTGCTTAGTGCCTAGTGTTTGCTAATTGATGGATTAGTAAGGCCATTGTTAAATGCACGTAGAAAGGGAAGGTGAATCTTCTGTGTGCCTACTCTATTGCTTTAGATTTAGATTTAGAATTGTAAGAGACTTTAAGGGAGCTAAACATTTAGACCATCCAACTTTTACATTTTAAAAATGAGGAAATTGAGACAGAGAAGATAAGTGACTTGACCCAAGGTGATCTTTAAACATTGTTGTTTATGTTAACAACATGTTATCATAACATGATGTTATGTTCATGATGTTTAGTTCAAGGTTGTAGTTCATAGAGGAGTGATTGGTCATAAGTTTTTCTGAATTTAGTTTTCTTGAGATTACTGTTGAATTTTTTGAAGCTTTAACAATTAGTTTCAATTGTTTAAAATAATTGTGTACATTTGGGCTTAGCAAATTGAATTTCCATAAATAACTTTTGGATCATGTAGTGTTTTTTTTTTGCCCATGTACTATTAATACTTTGCCAGCTCTTTTTTTTCCTTCTATATTTAGCAAATTATTTCAGAACTAGCAGTGTTAAATGGTTTTTATACCAGTGAATAGAGAGCAAATTAAAAATAAAGCAAAAAACCCCCACACCTTGTGGCTCATTTGTTGGTTTTTAACTAATTCTGAATGACTTGAATTTCTTCTTTTTTTTTATAGTTGGTTGACTGATTATAAATAGTTCCATATGTCATCCAAATTTTTAAAGTAGAAATGTTGCTTGACATGTAGATGAATTTGTTAAGACTCATCACTAAAGGTGGTCTATCTACATTCTATTATTTAGGAAACAATCCTCCTCTGTCAGTAATTAGGTTTTTGACCTTAATTTCCCTGAGTCAGTATTTCCCAAATTGTTTAAAAGCAGTATTATGTATAGCTGAATTGTGGGGATTAAATGATAGAGTATAGTTTATTTATGTGTATAATGTCTTTATAAATGCCAGGATGTATTGGTATTCAAGGATGATTAGTAGTATCTCTGCTGTGAGGGCTACTGAATTTTCAGAACTGCTTCCATCTTTGGTCACACACTCTTACTTGTGGCTCTAAAAAGCTGTAGCCACACCAGAGTAAACCCTTTTGACCAAATCTGTAACCTTCTTACCTTAATGCATTTTAATTGTGTTTTGGAACTGAGATAGATTAAGACCTGTTATTTCCTTTGTTTTTATTATTATGAAAGATAGGATAGTGTGTGCCTATAGAGCTTATCTCACAGAAAGAGTTGGGTTCCCCTGGCTGTACACCTCAGCTCTCCATTAATTCTATTCCTCACAATCCAACCTTCCTCTCATCCTTTGTCCACACTCCCCAATCTTCACAATGTCCCCTTCTAAAACTACCCACCCCTTTCATTGTGCTCTGAGGAATATTTGCACCATAGACATCAAACTTTATTTTTGTCTTTTCCTTTTTCCCTCTTTTCATCTTCTGACTCTCACTAAAACCCGACTCACTTTTGATAGATAACACAAGCTTCTTGGTCTCCCTTCCCAGCACTGGCTACACTTTCACTTTGAGATTCATTGATTGAAATGGCAGCTGAAATATCCCTTGCTCCCTATTGACACTTTCAGATTCTCCCTCTACCATCTTCATTTAGTAACTTTGAGCATCTTATCCTCTCAGTTTCTCAATTTAACTCCCACCATCTGCTATTTTCACTCGTACAAATATATGCTGCTGAATGAAGCTGGAAAAAATTATGAAACTGTGCTGATCCACTACAAATTTATTATATAACTTAGCAACTGAGTCCACAGGGCTGTAATCCTTTAATGCTGATAATTAAATTCATTCTCCCTCTTACCACAGCAGCTCTTCCAAAACCTTTTTATCCCTCCTCAAGCCTTCCATGACTCCTCTTCCTCATATTCTGCTGAAAAAAGTTGAGGCCTTTGAACTGTGAACTCTTTTCCCTTCTTTAATCTTACTTCCATCAGATGCCTTATACCATTATCTTCTCTCTCTCTCTTTTTTTTAAATTTATTTTTTAAAGCTTTTTATTTGCATAACATATGTATGGGTAGTTCCTTAACATTGATCTTTACAAAGCTTTCCGTTAGAAATTTTCCCCCCAGTCCCTTCTCCTCCCCTAGATGGCAGGAAATCCACTACATGTTATTATATATTATATTAAAATACTTGACAAGTGGAATATATGTATACATATTTCCATACATTGTTTGTACATGGTTGTTTGCATATTGTCTCCCTCATTAGATGGTGGGTTCCTAGAGGACAGAGACTTTGTTTTTGTTTTTTTTTTGCATTTTATTGAAGCTTTTTATTTGCAAAACATATGTATGGGTAATTCTTCAACATTGACCCTTTCTGTTACAAATTTTTCCCCCCTAGTCCCCACCCCTCCCTTAGATGGCAGGAAATGCACTACATGTTAATTATGTTAAAATACTTGATATATCAAATATATGTATACTTATTGTTGTGCAAGAAAAATAGGATCTACAAGAAAAAAAAATCGGAGAAAGGAAACTCAATGCAAGCAAACATCAATAGAGAGCATGAAAATTTATGTTGTGGTCCACATTTCATATCCCTCTCTCTGGGTGTATACGGCTTTCTTCACTGAACATTTGGAACTGGTTTGACAACATTTCATTGTTGAAGAGAGCCATGTCCATCAGAATTGATCATCATATAGTCTTGTTGTTGCTGTGTATAATGATCTCCTGGTTCTGCTCATTTCTCTCAGCATCAGTTCATGCAAGTCTCTCCAGGCCTCTCTGAAATCATCCTGCTGGTCGTTTCTTATAGAACAATAATCCATAACATTCATATACCATAATTTATTCAGCCACTCTGCAATTGATGGGCATCCATTCAGTTTCCAGTTTCTAGCCACTACAAAAAGGGCTGCCACAAACATTCTTGCACATGTGGGTCCCTTTCCTTCCTTTAAGATCTCTTTGGGATATAGGCCCAATAGAAACACTGCTGGGTCAAAGGGTATGCATAGTTGGATAACTTTTTGAGCATAGTTCCAAATTGTTCTCCAGAATGGTTGGATCCATTCACAGTTCCACCAACAATGTATCAGTGTCCCAGTTTTCCCATATCCCCTCCAACAGTCATTATCTTTTCCTGTCATTTTGGCCGATCTTAATGTGTAATGGTATCTCAGAGTTGTCTTAATTTGCATTTCTCTGATCAGTAGTGATTTGGAGCACCTTTTCATATGACTGGAAATGGTTTTAATATAAGACAAGTTAAAGACTTAGTTTTATTTTTCTTTTTATTTCCAGTATTTGGCATAGTAATCTGGCACATGATAAGCACTTAATATTAATTAATTTAACCTCTTAATGTCTACAAACAACTTTTAAAGACAACTTGCTTAAAGTGTGGATCTGTATTGATATTATAAGAAGTTCCTACAAGAGTTCCTTTATACTCAGCTATTATAATCAGCTATTTTATGAGGAAAGAATATTTTTTTAATATATTTAAATTTAATAATATATTTTGAAATGCCTGTTTTGTAGTGCTATAACTGAAAAGAATCAATTTGGAGCACCTCTTTTGTCTCATTATTTACTTTTTTTATAAAAGATTATGAATCATTTTTCTAGTAAACTTTTAACATACAAGTTTGGAGGCTTTATGAATGATTTTTTTGAATCTTTGGAAATGGGATCTTAGAAACACCTTTTTATCCAGAGTACTTTGGTTTTCATGTTTTTAAAAATAAGTTATTAATTTTTAAATACTATAATCACTTTTGAGTTTACTTATCATGTACCTTTCCTATCCAATATAACTCTTTCTTATAACAAAGAAAAAGAATTAAGCAAAACTGCCATAGGAATTGGGTCTGAAAGCTTAACATTTTGCAACTGTAATCTATGATCTCTCTGAGGGAAATATATATGTCCTTACTACTGTGTAATCAAAGAGACCATTGGTTTTGGTTTTATCTTTCTCTTTTCCATATTATTTTATCAGCTTTATAATTTTAGCAATGTCATTCATGTTACATACTTTTAAAAAAAATTGTTTTTATTTCTAGCCAAAACTTTTGCATTAGAATCAATGTGTAAAGAAAACCTTTCATTTTCTCTTAGGCAGATATGATTCAGTCAATCACATATATACTATGAAAAGAGCATTATTAGACTTAGGATTTTATTTTATTATTTTTTTTGCCAAGGCTGACTTCCATTATTATTACTAAGTAAATATTGTTTCAATATTAATTTTTTGTTAATATCTTTTCCCAATTAGATGTAAAAGCAATTTGTTTTGTTTTTTTTTTTAAATTGAATTCCATATTCTTTCTTCCTTTCCCCTTCTCTCTCCTCATTTCAAAGGAAAGCAATTAGATATAGATTATACATGTGCAATCATGTTGTAAAAAGAAAACAGATAAAAACCCTAAGAAAATACATTTTAAAAAGTTTGCTTTGCATTTAGACTCCATCATTTCTTTCTCTGGAAATGGATAGCATTTTTTATCCTAAAGTCCTTCAAAACTAATTAAATCATTGTATTGCAGAGGATAGCCATGTCCACAATTGATTATTGTACAATATTCCTGATACTGTGTATAATATTTTCCTGGGTGTAATATGCTCATTTTACTTTGTAGCAGTTCATGTAAGTCTTTCAAGTTTTTTCTGTTTGTCTTTTCTTATAACACAGTAGTATTCTATTACAATCATATGCTACACCTTGGTCAGTCATTCCCTAATTAATGGGCATCTTCTCAATTTCGAGTCTTTACCACCCCAGAAATAGCTAATATAAATATTTTTTGTACATATAGATCCTTTTCATTTAAAAAACAAAACAAAACAAAAAAAACCCCACCTCTTTGAAATAGAAACCTAGTAGTGTTATTATTGGGTCAAAGGCTTTGCAGTTTTATAATTTTATTTTGTACTTTATGTTCCCCATATAGGATGAGGGATCCAGGGCCAGGGATACAAAGATAAAACAATCCCAGTCTTCCAGAAAGTTTTCACTGGGAGCAAGTGTGGAGGATAGATAAAACAAGTAGACTGAAAAATCTAAGCATATGCATGCAAAGTAGTGTATGTGTGTGTGGTGTGTGTGTGTTTTTGTGAGAGAGAGAAAGAGAGTGAGTGTACAAGCGCTGTAATGAAAGGAATGGGGGAGGGAATCAAGAAGGGCCTTGTGCCAGAGGTTGCATCTGAGCTAAGTTTGAAAGAAGATCAGCCTTCTAAGAGTAGAAGTGAGGAAGGAATCTATTTTCATGTATGTGAGGATAGCTTATGCAAAGGCACTGAGTGGGGAGATGGAATATCATATATGGAGAATAACTAGCAGGGGTAGTTTGATTTCAACGGACAATCTGTGAAAGGGTGTAGTAGGATATAAAATAGGAAAGTCAAGTGGTTATAGTTTGTGGAAGCTTTCAGATGCCATACTGAGAATATTATTGTTTATTATTTTTCTTGGAGATACTAGGAAATGACTTTTGAGAAATTTGAAAAGATTTTTGAGTGATGGAGAGATGATATGGTCAGAGCCATGTTTTAGAAATATAAGTTTGTCAGCTCTTTGAAGGATGGATGAATAAAGGGGGAGTGGAATCAGGGAAATCAGTTGTAGTCATCTAGATTAGAGATTATAAGGGAAGTAAGGTGGTAACCATGTAAGTGAAAGGGTGATAATATGAAGGATATCGGATTTATTTACACAGCAAGGTTTGGCATCTGACTTGAATATAGGGTTGAAGGAAGAGTTGGAATAGTAAGGGGGTTTCTAAAGTTGTAAACCTGAAATAACTCTCAGGATCATAGTGCCATCAATAAAAACAATGAAATTGGGAGAAAGAATGTATATCAAGGAAGATATGAATTTTATTTTGGACCTGTTGAGTTTGATATGCCCATTGAACATTCAGATGGAAATGTGTAGTTGTCAGTGTGGTAATTTGGGGCTGACATTCAGGAGATAGATAAGAATTGAATACATAGTTTTGGGAGATACCTGCATGACATGATGATTGAACCCAGGGAATTTGAGATCAGCAAGAAAAGAATATAAAGAAGATTTTTTTATAGCTTAGGAGATTGAGAAGTGTTAGAGTGGTAGAACGACCTAAAGAAAACTGTCATGGAACACAAAGAAGGAGAAAATGTCCAGGTTAAAGAGTTCATTATCATTATTAGAACATGCAGAGGGTCCAAGAAGAAAAAGGCCTTCTTGGATTTAGTATTTAAAGAAATTAGGGGTTAGCAGCTAGAGAGCTGTTTTAGGTGAGTGGAGTAAGAAGCCATATTTAAAAAAGAGTTGAATTGTGAATGATTGGCAAAATGATGAAAAGAGTAAATTTAGATGACTCTTTCTTGTCTGTGAAAAGGAAAAAAGACAGAGGGGGCTGGCAGGGTCAGGTGAAGGTTTTTTTCAGGATGAGGACGACGCCTCTTTAGTTAGAAGACAGAAAGCCAATGAGTAAGGAGAGATTGAAGGTAAGAGAAGGGAGTAAACAAGTGTGGGGAGATGGAACATCTATGAAATAGAGAGTATAAACAGTGGATTGTGTTTAATGAAAAGGCTTGTTAATCTCTTTAATATAGTTGATTTTTGTCTTTTATTCTCTAAGAGGGCCATGATATTAGGGAGATGATTCCACTACAAGCAAGTCTTTGGGGGACTTTAACCTTTTTTTTAAACTAAGATCTTTAACCAGTCTCAGTTTGCCTGAGGCAGTGTCCATTCAGTGATTAAGACTAGATAAGAATTGAGGCAAAGGAAGGTACTTGGTTTAAAAAACAACAATAACAATAACAACAACACTACACATGCGTTTCCTCCCCCCACACTGGCTATTTACATTCATTCTTCAATAAAGATTTGAACAAAGTCAGAAAGAATTGAGGCAAAGGATGGTCTCATGTACTTGGTAGGAAAATACACACACACACACAAACACAGTCTGGAAGGGGATAACACAATGGCTATTTACATTCATTCTTCAATAAAGATTTGAACAAAGTGAGAAAGATTTTGATTAGAGTAGTTGGACATGGAAGAATTTTTAAAGTTGTAAGGGATTTCAGTGGACCTGAGAAACCACTAGATTGAGCATTTCAGGGGTCACTAACAATTAAGATGGCTAAGTACTCTTTTCTTCCTTGAGTATTAGTTTTGAAAGCAAACTCTCATTTTTCTTTGACTTTATTTCTGCTTGAAATTTCAGAGTAAGTTGTTTTGATTTGTATAGGTTTTATTCTATTATGTAAACTGCTATATAAATAATTTTGTGTTTTATTTTGGGAAGATGTAGATTTATAATCTGTGTTTCTTTAATACTTTATAGAACTTTCAGTGGTTTTTGTTCTTTGGCTTCATGCTTTCAACTTCTAGAAATTGCCATTTTGATTTGAAATAATATATTTTGCTTTCTCCTAGTTGAAAAGATTCAAATTTACATTTCTATCATACAGTAGAATTGGTAAGTTTAATGATCATCTAGTTCAATCTCTCATCTAATGCAGGAATCCCTTTAAACAGTATCTCTGACACAGATGGCCAAGCTTCTGCTTAAACACTTCCTATAATAGGTAGCTCAGTTATTGCATGAGCTTGATCTGTTTGTTTTTACACAGCTGTAGTCTCTGAAGCTTCATAGGATTTCTATACCCCTTTGCCATGACAGCCATTCAAATATTTGAAAACAAACATCATGTCTTCTCTTTCACTGGTTAAGCATCTTCCCAGTGCTTTCAGCTCTGCCTATTAATGTTATATTTTCAGGCATCACTCTTGATTCCTTTATTGATTGCATAATATCTTATTATCCTTAAAGTGTAACATCCTGAACCTAACTTATTACTCCAAACATATTTAACTAATGCCTGAGTATTTTTTCTCCTGATCTGGGCATGAATGCACCCAGAATTTCAGTACTTGTTTTAGTAACTGATTGTTACTGTTGGCTCATTCTTTTTCAGGTCATTAACACATTTCTATTTGCTATTTTATTTGTTTTTCTTTTCTCTCTTTCTCTTTCTCTTTTTTTTGGGGGGGTGTCAGGGACACCTATTATTACTACCACAGATAATATAGTTGAATTTCTCACATGTAGGAAAATCTCATTGGCCAGCTTTACTGTTTTCTATAATCATATTTTGTTTTTGTAATTTATAATCAAACTTAGATTTCTGTTGTGGGAAGATATCTTCTTTTCTAATTTTTTTTTCTTTTTAATTTTCTTTTTTTTATTTTATTTGCATAACATATGTGTGGGTAATTCTTCAACAATAACCCTTACATAGCTTTCCGTTACAAATTTTTCCCCCAACTCCCCACCCCTCCCCTAGATGGCAGGATATCCATTACATGTTAATTATGTTAAAATATTGGTAAATCGAATATATGTATACATATTTCCAAACTTGTCATTGTTGTGCAAGAAAAATCTTGTCTACACAAACGATATATCAGATAAAGGAAACACAATGTAAGCAAACATCAATCAAGGAGTATGAGAATGTTATGTTGTGGCCTTTCTAGATTTTTAATGAGATATTATAAGCTCACCATTTTGTACTTTTTTTCAGTATGATAATATTGTAGCTAATTAAATCTGGCTACTAGACTAGGGATTCATATTGTGGAATGTGTATAAAAATTGATTTCTTTAGGTCTTAGGATATAATGTGTAAAATATGTTTTACCAAGAAAAAAAAAATTTCGAAAATGGTTTTCCAGTACTTAATTCTAGCAAACAAAAATAGACCAAAGCATGATGTATTTTGTTCATTTTGCTATTGTAACACTTAGTTATTATTTCAATCCAGCATTTAAAAATGTATTGTTGTAACTAATATGATAAAAGCATCAGCATATTTCCTTCTATCCTGCATTTTTCTGAAAAGGGAGTTTGGGCCATTATTATTATACACTAACCAAGATGGTCTTTATAACTTGAATAGCATAATGATGTTTCTTAATGATCATTAAGGCTCAATATTTTTTGACTGTAATACAGTCATACTTTTTTAATAGCATGAACACGTGTACTTTGCAATTGGAAACCTTGGCACAGTAGTCTCCATCAACACTGACTTTAAAAGAATGACTATTTCATGGGTTTTATTTTTTCACAGAAAACCAAATTAGCCTTTAAGATTTTTTTTTTTAAATCTCATGGTAATAGTCACATTAATGATATTGAGGCATGTGATATTTCTGTTTGCAACTGTGGAGACCAAAGATAAAAGTATCAACTAAGATACTGTTAGATGCAAATTTCTTAAACTGATTTTTCCTATCATTTTAAAGGAATAATTTTGAATATATTCTTTATTTGAAAAGCTGTATTATACTTTGAATTATTTTTTGGTTTGATACTAAATTATTATTAATAAACATTTATTCTCTTCAAAATTTTTTAAAGGCTTTTGATCAGAGGTAAGTACAAAATCAGGTTGGTAAAATTTTAAAAAATTTAGAGGGGATGTTTATATTAATTGAGTGGAAGGATGGTATGAGAACATGTTTAACGAGTAGGTCGTTTTCAGACCATTGAAAACAAGTAATACTAAAATTTAGGGAATGAACTACAAAGATTATGCTAATTTAGGTTAACTTTTCCTTGTGTAAAGGAGAGTATTGATATAGGTCTTAAATTTGTGTGAGATATAATCATTTCAGAATTAGGTTACATGTACCTAAAACTATTTTGAAATGTGTCCTTCTGTTTCTTTCTAAACGATTGTTTTGTTTTGTTTTTTTTGCTTTTTTGCTGAGGCAATTGGGGTTAAGTGACTTGCCCAGGGTCACACAGCTAGGAAGTGTCTGAGATCATATTTGAACTCAGGTCCTCCTGACTTCAGAGTTGGTGCTCTAACCACTGCGCTACCTAGCTGCCCCCTTTCTAAACAATTCTAATTTCTTCTAAGCAAGTTATCTTTCAACCTCTTCTCCTTTTCTCCTTTACCATTCCAGATACCTACTTGTTCCATATGTATCCACAAATTAGAATGAGTGGGTTGTTATATGTAGCCATAAATTAGAGTGGGATATTGAAATAGACATGACCTCTGAGCATGTTGCTGAATTTTGTGTAGTTTCTAATGGATTAATATTATTTGAAGTTTTATTATATTAATAGACTTCATTGTCTTTTAAAAGCTAATAGAATTTTTTACCTTCAGTTTCAGCTTCACAATTGAGGATAAGAAAATTGTATTAATTTTAATATTTATTCCACTTGTAATATTGTTTATGTTTAAAGTGCTGCTTTTTCTTTCACATATTAATACTTAATCTTTGTTCTTGCTATTTTAAGAGTCCTAGATTCTATAGCTGGTTCTATAGACGGTTAAAAAAAAAAATCAAACTCAAAACCTCCCCTACCCATGTTAAATGCCAGAAATCTAATCTAGGCATTTGTTAAAATATTACACTTGCAAATTGTAATATATGAAATATACTCAGTTCCATAGTTACATAAAAGTGTAAAATTATGTTTTGGGTTTTAAAAATTAAATCTGTCTTTATGAATTTCATTGACTTGATGAATAATCTTTTAAGATGTTTTGTATCATCACAATTTTAAATATTAAGATATCTTAAAAATTGTGATAACAAAACTTTTCAGAAAATATTTGGAGAATACTTTAAGCTTGTTAAAAGGATCATTCCTTGATTTAAAGAACATGATCTAATAATATTAAAACTGTTATGTCAGATAAGCTGTTTAGAGATTTTAGATGCTGAGAATTTGGAGTAATACAAGTGGTAGAGATAGCGTTTCCTATTCTAATGTATCAATTAATAAACAAACATTTTAAGTGCTTATATGCCAGGTACTATTCCAGGTGCTAGGAATGAAAAGGGGGAAAAAAAAGAAACATTCCTTATCTTCAAGGAGTTTACATTATCTAAGGGAGAACAAGATGCATTTAAAAAAAAAAAAGGTAAATGCAAAGCAAGTAGAAGATAATATGAAGAACAAGAATTTTATAGAGAATTTGATAAGGACCTCTAAATACCATCAACATATACTTTGATCCTGTGTAACTTCTGTGCACAGATAAGGTCGAAATGGGTAAGATGGAAAATATGGATTAGTAATAAATGAAAAGGGAAAAATTTGTAGGCTATACAATGAATAAGAATTGGGAGATTGGTGTGAATGTGGCAAACATTAAATTGATTTTACACACAAGAAGATGATTTGTTAATGATAGGGATGTCATTCTTGAATCACTTGTTTGTTTATATATTTAGGTCTCTGACTTGTTCAAAGGTCAAAATTAATACCCAGTTCAGGGATAATAAAATAAGAAAAAGATAGGCCTTGTAATTAAATAGTTTCAATCTCCTGATGAAAAAAAAAAAAGAAATGAGAAACGCAATGATTATAGTGATTTCACATAAACATTTAATCATTATAAATCAATTGCTATAAAGGAGACCCCAGTTGAGTCCCCCCCCAAAAAAAAAAACCCTCAGCTTTGTAAACACATGATTTATTTGGTAAGAGTGGCATTGACAGGCAAAGATATCACAGGTTTAGAATACAATTCATTTGTATAAGGAGAATAATATGAAGGAAGATGGCAGATTATGAATAATATATTTTCATAAAACAAAAGCAATGGTAGATCACATTAGTTTAAAGAGAGCTAAGTAATGTCATGGTGAGAGCATTTAAAGAGCAATTAGAAAAAATATAGGTAAGATCTACATACTTTTAAATAACGTTTTTTAAACATTAAGCAAAGAAACATAGTTGGACTTTAAATGTGCTTCCAGAGGAGATAGGCATGGCAATAAAGAAAGAAAAGGTGGAAAAATCTGTTGGATTTTAATTTAAATGAGATTTTATTAAAGCCAGCTATTTGTAAAAGTGTTAAGAAATTGATTCACAAGGATCTAAAGAAGGGGAAAATACTAAAGGAACGGAAAGTCATAGCATATATTAATAGCAAAAAAAGGCAATTAAGGGAATATCAACCGCTGACTTATTTGTGAATATCAACCACTGACTTATTTGTAAACTTTCTATGTTTATAAATTTTTTATGAATATACATGCATCAGAGGCATCATTCATATTTTTACAGAACCTTTTGTAAGCTGTATACCATTTTAGCTCATATCTATATCACAATTGATTGAAAGATATGGAAATCCCCCACTTCCTCCTCCCCTTCCCCAAATATATGCATGCACACATCATATAGTTAATAAAATATAAAAAGGCATTTCATTTAATGGAGGAAAAAATGGTACCTTAAAGACTCTATTGATGTTTTCTATGCATACAGCAGGATTATGCAAGATTCTCTGAAAGATGTGACAATCAGGGACAACAACCAAGCAACAACCCAACAACTTTATTTCAATACCTTCTCAATCAATTAGCAAGCATTAAATGTCTGCTGTTTGCCAGATACTATGCTAAGGTGGGAGAGAGATAAGGATTAAAAATAAGACTAAAATAAAAAAGTTTATGTTCTGATGAGGGAGGCAAATACATATAAAATAAATTATAGATGCATAAGTAATGGTTAAATCCAAGGTAGTTTCAGAGGGAGAGCATTAGTAATGGGGCACAGAGGGAAGTTATGAAAAGCTTCATGCTGCTGGTGATGCCTGAGCTACATCTTAACGGAAGAATAGTAAGTAGTACTCTGTGAGGTAGAAGGAAAGAGAAGTAATACATTTCAGGCCTAGAGTACAGCCAGTGAGTGCAAACACATTGGAGGTGAGAGATAGTGTTATTGTGAGAAAATCAAGGTTCAGAAGGAGAGTCAATGAAGTTGGAAGCATGATTCTGCCAGATTGTATAGGGTTTTAAAAGCTAAATAGAAGAATTATTTTTTTTATCCTAGAGGCAATAGGAACTACTAGAGTTGGTTGAGTAGGAAGTGATATGGTCAGGTATGCACTTAAGGAAAATCATTTGTTAGCAATGTGTAGAATGGACTATAGCTTTGAGGTAGGGAGACAAAATAAAAAGTTGTTTGAGCAACATAGGTGAAAGGTGATGAGAGCCTGAATTTAAATGATGCTTGTAAGTGGAGAAAATGATGTCTGTAAGTGGAGAAAAGGGGCAGATGTGAGAGATTTTATGAAGCAAGATTTAAAATAGAGAAACATCTAGCAACTGGTTGACTTTCTGCTAGGGAGAAAAGATAATGGTAAGCTTATGAATCTATAACACTGGGAGGATAGTGGTACCTTGCATAGACATAGGGAAGTTTCAAAGGAGACTGTTTAGGAGGAAAATGTAGGAAGTTCTCTTGTGGGCATAATAAGTTTGAAGTGTTCTTACATTCAGTATGAAATGTATAAAAGACTTGATGAAATAAGAGGAGGTTTTGAATAGCTTTTTTTTGAAAGTGTGCTAGGGAGTTAGAGAAGAATAAAATGGTCCCCCCACTTTTGGACAGTGAGGACCCTATTGAAGCTGAATATGAATGTAATATGCCCACTAAGTAGAGTTGTGAGATACTGCTTCATCAGCAGCTAGTATGTTGTTGTTGTTATATGTATGGGTAATTCTTCAACATTGACCCTTACAAAGCTTTCTGTTACCAATTTTCCCCCCCAGACCCCACCCCTTCCTTAGATGGCAGGAAATGCATGCACTACATGTTAATTATGTTAAAATACTTGATATATCAAATATATGTATACATATTTCCACACCATTTTTGTGCAAGAAAAATCCTATCTACAAGAAAGAAAAATCAGAGAAAGGAAACTATGCAAGCAAACATCAATAGAGAGCATGAAAATTATGATGTAGTCCACATTTCATATCCCTCTCTCTGGGTGTATATGGCTTTCTTCACTGTACAATTGGAACTGGTTTGAAACATTTCATTGTTGAAGAGAGCCATGTCCATCAGAATTGATCATCATATAGTCTTCTTGTTGCTGTGTATAATAATCTCCTGGTTCTGCTCATTTCTCTCAGCATCAGTTCATGCAAGTCTCTCCAGGCCTTTCTGAAATCATCCTGCTGGCCATTTCTTATAGAAGAATAATATTCTATAACATTCATATACCATAATTTATTTAGCCATTCTCCAATTGATGGGCATCCATTCAGTTTCCAGTTTCTAACCACTACAAAAAGGGCTGCCACAAACATTCTTGCACATGTGGGTCCCTTTCCTTCCTTTAAGATCTTTTTGGGATATAAGCCCAATAGAAACACATCAGCAGCTAGTATGGAGAAATGGAAATAGATGTGGAAATAATCCATAGTGGTGTTTATCTAGAGCTGGGTGTCAACCCAGCTTTAGAACATTACAAGATCCTGGGTACATAAAAGTATGTAAAATAGGTATACAAACGAAACATTTACTGATAATAAATCATTATTTCATGACCTCCACATTCAGTTATGAGACTGTATATGGGGTCACAACTCACAATTTAAGAAAATGGGATTTAGAGAACAATGGTGATAGAAGAAAAAGGTAAAAGGGGAATGGAGAGCTGAGTATTTTGAAAAGAACATTTCTTTTACTTTATACTTTACACATAATTTATCAGCTTAAGATTCCAATTTTTTTTAACTATTTTAATAAATCTTCAGACCTTTTTTCATCTGAACTGTTCTGTAGCTACTCTTTTATACTTTTTTGTAGGTTTTTTCCCTTCCAATTCAATGTAGTACTTGAAGTATAATGGGAAAGAAATGTTTTCTTTTCAGATTCAGGCCACTCTAATCTGTTGGTCTTTTTGGATCCTAGTGGTTCCATATAAAATATCAGCAATCCTTTACAACTTTGTGTGAAATTTATTATATCATTGTTACTCTGCTAGTGACCTCCCCCCAATTGACATCAATTCATTAGTCACTTATTTATCCAATTCTGAGTTTACCTAAGTACTGTCTAGGCCAAATCGCTTTATTTTCCCTATGACTGAATAGGCTTTGTTGGGGGTGACTTGGTGAATTCTAAGCATTGTGATGATAGTGATAATGATGTTTAAGGCCATTCCCATGATCTGCTAGTACTTTAATGTGTCACTGAGTCTGTGATTTTACTGATGAAAGTCAATGGTGTCAGACTGAAATAGAATTGGGGGCCATTAACCAGACACTTATCTTATAGGACTTATATATATATATATATCTTTTGGACTTAATTTTGAAATAGTTTTAATCCATTTTACTTATTTTGTTAAATATTTCCTATCTTTAATCTGGTTTGGTCTACGTTCAGCTTTTTTATGGACTATAGTTTGTAGGTGGTCTAGAGATACCATGACTATTTGAACCATGCCTATACAATGTACCTGTCTAATAGTCCCAGGTGGCATAATTTATTATTTTTTTTTAAATGAACTCTTGCTGATTCAGTAATTATTATTTCTTTCTCTAAATGCCCATAATGTGTCTTGGTTTTTGTTAAAGGGTGCTAACTTGTTCTCAGTTTAACTGTCAGTAGTGGATTTTTTTTTTAAATACTTGCAAAGAACTGAATCAATAGAAGAGAAAATTAGAATAAGAATTATTTTTTTTTGTTCTTGCTATATATTCTGCTTTAAAATTTTAAAACTATTTATAAATAGGATTAATGTTTCCATTACATATTTAATGTGGCATGTGTTTGGGTTTTATTTCATTCATTTGCATTTCAGGTTTAGCTTTTGGGTATATCTTAAAATTTTCCATAGTTAAATTTCACTAGCATAAAGCTAATTTTAAAAAAGCTTATTTTAGTTATGTTACACTGGACAAGTTGTTTAACTATAGAGCAGTTGCAAATACGCATTGGAAGAGTATTTCTTCACTGGAAATTCTTTATACAGGTGAAATAATAGATATAGAATTTAGCCATCTTTTTTTTAGAAACACATTTTTGATTTAGTCTTCAGTGCATTTGTGCTTTTAAAATATACAGGATTATTTTTGTGACTTTTAAGCATGTTTTGGAACATTTCCCTCCCAAATTCTAAGATTTTTCACTTTTTTGCAACCTGATTGAATTTAAAACTTTTACCTTTTTTTTTTCCCTGCTAATTTTCATGGCTATGAAGTAGCACCTTAAGATTGTACTAATTTCCATTTCTCTGGTTATCAATGGTTTGAAATATTTAAGTGCTTAAAATTAATGAGAGGCACCATATTGACATTGATTTGTACTTATTCTTTGGCTATTTTCCAGTGGTGATTTAATTCCATTAATTATATAAAGTGGTTAGTGTTTTTCAATGTTGCAACTTTAATATCTATTCTAAAAATTGTTGTTTTAGATCTATTCTAAGTTTGTTCCAAGATTTCTAAGACTTAATATCTGTGAAAGAGCGTAAGTATTTTAAGCCTGTTAAAACCATTGCTAGGTAGATATGACAAAGCTCTGATTGAAAGTGGCTGAGCGAGTAAACTATATAATCATTCTTGGGAACATATATCCATGTTTGAGAGGGAAATTTTGGATAATTTAAGCTTGCAGGACAAAGTTCAATATGTGAATATACAGCATTACTAGAATTTCTATTGATTTTTTTTCCTCCTTCAATTAATTTTTGTCATTTCACTTGTAATTTTGAATGAATAGTTATCAATATATTATACACAAATATAAAACACAAACTATATATTCTCACCTTCTGGAGTGGCATTATACTTCCTGTAGGCTCTTCCTTATACACTCCCTTCATCTCTGAAATTTACCATGTCAAAAACAAAATCTTGATATAAGACAAGCACATGTCCCTAGTTATTTTATTTTATTTTATTTTTCCCTAGTTATTTTTTAAGAGATAATCTTTTCTTTAAGCTGCTAATGAGTTCTGTAAAGCTGATTTTTATGACTGAGTAAATTTGACCTTTACTCAAATTTTTCTTTGATACCTTTTCCTCAAACCCTTGTTATTGTACTACTGCAGGAGCTGAGATTTCAAAGGTCTCTTCCATAGATGGATGGATGGATGGATTGGTTCAATTTAGTAAATTTCATTAAAAAAATATGAGTCTTATGTATTGTTGTGTAATAAACGGAGATTGTATTAATGTCTTTAAAAGAAGCAGAATGTTATATAACCAAGTTTTTTTTTTTTAACAATTTGAATCACTGTGTGTCTATATATACACATATATATATTTTTTCTCTTTAAATTGAAACCACCTATCCTTTCTTTTCCCCCCAGATTCAGTACTAAACATGGGTGCATTTTTGGATAAACCCAAAACTGAAAAACACAATGCTCATGGTGCTGGGAATGGTTTGCGTTATGGCCTAAGCAGCATGCAAGGATGGAGAGTGGAAATGGAAGATGCTCATACAGCAGTAGTAGGTATTCCTCAAGGCTTGGACAACTGGTCATTTTTTGCTGTTTATGATGGTCATGCTGGATCTCGAGTGGCAAATTATTGCTCAACACACTTATTAGAACATATTACTAATAATGAAGATTTTAGGGCAGCAGAAAAACCTGGATCTGCTCTTGAACCTTCAGTGGAAAATGTTAAGAGTGGAATCAGAACTGGCTTCTTGAAAATTGATGAATACATGCGTAACTTTTCAGATCTCAGAAATGGAATGGACAGGAGTGGCTCAACTGCAGTAGGAGTTATGATTTCACCTGAACATGTCTACTTTATCAACTGTGGAGATTCACGTGCTGTCCTTTTTAGGAGTGGGCAAGTCTGCTTTTCAACCCAGGATCACAAACCTTGCAATCCAAGGGAGAAGGAGCGAATCCAAAATGCAGGAGGCAGTGTAATGATACAGCGTGTTAATGGTTCATTAGCAGTTTCTCGAGCTCTGGGGGACTATGATTACAAGTGTGTGGATGGCAAGGGCCCTACAGAACAACTTGTTTCTCCAGAGCCTGAGGTTTATGAAATTTTAAGAGCAGAAGAGGATGAATTTATCATCTTGGCTTGTGATGGGATCTGGGATGTTATGAGCAATGAGGAGCTCTGTGAATTTGTTAAATCTAGGCTTGAGGTATCTGATGACCTGGAAAAAGTGTGCAATTGGGTTGTGGACACTTGTTTACATAAGGTATGTCAATATTGCTACTAATGAATTGTTATTTTGGGTTTGAAACAGCATATTAAAGAGCAAGAGGGTTGTCTAACCAGTAAAATTTAGAGCAAAAATCTGAGAGTAAAGATTGCTTTGGGAAAGACGTTTGTCCCAAAGTCTCTTGTTACCCACAATTGATATTGTATTGTCTTCCTATAAATATCTATGTGGCAGTGGGTGGTGGGGAGTTTATAAAGCTCCCTCAATTTAATGTAATTGTTGGTGGGAATAATTTTAACCCAAATTTGAAGTTTTTACAAGTTTGGTTCTTATAGGGTGTGTTTTCGTCATTTCCACACCTTTATTGTAGGTTCTGATTCTAAGTCAGACAATCACTTAGCATTTATTAAGCACCTATTTTATGTGCCAGGCACTCTGCTAAGTATTGGGCATATAAAGAAAGGCAAAAAAATAAAATTAAACTCCCTCTCAAGGAGCAGTTTAATGAGGGCGAACATGCGAACAGATGTGTACAAATAGAATTTATGCAAGTTAATTTGGAGGTAACCTCAGAAGAAAGGCACTTAAAGAGAACTGGGGGCAGGCAGGGAGGAAAAGGATGGGTCTTTAGCTGAAACTTGAAGGAAGCAAGGATGGAGAGACAAGAAGGAAAGGTCTCCAGCCAAGGAGAAGAAGCTAATAAAAACACGACATTGGGAGATGTCTTGTGGAAGAAATAGCAAGGAAACTAGTATTCCTGAATTGCAGAGTACATGGAGAGGAGTAAGGTATAAAAAGGTAAGGAGGGGTCAAATTAGAAAGAGCTTGAAAAACCAAATAAAGGGATTTTATGTTTGATCCTGGAGGGTGACAAGATACCATTGAAAGGGGACTGGGCAGTGATGTGATCAGGTCTTCAATATAGGAAATGACCTGAGAATGGCAGTTATTAACTAATTATTAGGTAATTTCCAATTGTTTTGTTTTGACTTGATATTGGTGTTCTTAATTTTTTTCTTTTAATTATTCATTTTAAAAGAGGTGGGTTTTTGAGTTTTTAAAAGCTTATTCATGTATTTGTCAACCAAATCTAATTTCTTCACTCTTAGATCAATTATTTTGGTGACATATTTTTATTTAGTTGCAGGTCACAACTTACCCAGGTCTTTTTGAATAACCTCACTTTATTGAAGGACAATTTATTTCTTGTTGTACTTTAAAGAACACGTTTTTCTGTTTTAGTGTCCTAATTCAAGAGTCTTTAAAATGTTATTATGGCAAGCTTTTCATATTTTTTTCATGATAATTGGGTTTATTATTTATAACCCAAGTTTTTTTAATTTTAACCCAACTTTTTCTGGAAATGGCATCATTTTATTTGGCTTTTTGATTAATTCAGTGATGTGATTCTCAGTTCTTTTTTCTATATACGTTTTATCCCCTAACTAGTTGCTTCTAGTAGAGTGAGAATTATTTGAAAAAGACTTTTTCTTTTTTTATAGTAAGATGAATAAGATTACTCTTCAACTTTCTTAGAAACCGATTGGTTGATTTTATAGTTAAAATTTGATAATCTATCTTTTTTTTTCCTAGTGTAAGGTTTTAGTTTCTTGTTTTGGAGCACCTGCAATCTATTATTGAGTATAGGTTCCATATGAAAATGAGAATGGAGTTTCATGACTTTGGAATACTTTTGTTTTTATGACAGAACAAAACATACTTGAAAGGAATTGACTAGAAGCCCAGAACTTCTGAGTGAAATGTAATATAGGATTTTTTTTGTATATTATAGGATTTTGTGTGTCTATATGTGTGTATAATGGTTGTGTGTGTGTGTGTATTTGTACAAAATTTTTTGTAGATTATAGAATTATAGAATTTTTGAGCCAGATAGAGAGCTTTCTTTAGCTCTCCAATGTTCTTAGGGTACCTGAATATTTTGTTTTAGATTTGTTAAGATTTGATATATGCTTTGTCTCCTTGAGATCTTCCTATTTCCAGAACTCTTGACCTGAAGTCCTGGCTACTCTTTTGCCTACTTTCTTTCTATTTTAAAAAAATTTGAATCTTGATTTGTATTTGAGTTTTATTTCTTCATGTTGTATTTTAAATTGTTATGATCTCAACCTCTGTGAAATTTTTGCATTTCAGTATTTGTGATTATTTTGGTAAATTTTCTATTTTATTCTATGATGGTTTGGTGTCTTGTTTGGTTCAGTGCTAGATTTCTCCATTGTCTTCTGATTGATCTGAGCAGAACATCTTTAGAGTATTTTTTGTTTGATTGTTGTCAGCTAGAATTTAAACTTTAGATCTACTATAACCTGAAATAATTATAGGAAACATTTCAGTGAAAATCATAACTTGAAGTGTAATAATATTCTCACAAAACTTGAGTTTGTTTTAAACTACCTTTAGAGAGGGAAATTGTGTGATCTTGGATTTCTAAAACTTATATAGCTGCTATAGACTAAAAAACCTATATCCAGAAATATCTTTCTAAGAGAGGGGAAAGCACACTTCTTTTCCCTGGAGGTAAAAATATCCACTGCACTGGATTATCTGCTTTGTGTCAGGTTTTAATTTTATTTATATCTTTATGCCTCATAGTATTTATATGTAAATTACGTGACTTTATGATCACTTTCCCTACTCCCATTCACTATATGAGAAATCTGCCATTGTGGCCCAAGAAAATTTTAGTGTATGTGTCTTTAAATTAACTTCTTTGTTAGATTTTCTTGAACTTTTGTTTATATATTAAGCTTCTTCCTTATGGGTCATAACCAAAAAGAATTTGACTTGAACACAGGTATATTTAAGAGTCACTGCATTGAACAGTGAAGGAAATGTATTTTTTTTTTGTTTTTGTTTTTTTTAATGTCCTTATTTGCAGTTTAAGGTTAGGTTAAATCATGTGGGAGATTACTAAGGGGGGAGGGAGGAATGAAATTTTGAGCCTCAGTGATTGGTATAATGGAACATCCCTTCACCCACTCCTGCCCTAGGAAGAAGAAAACATTTTGGGAATTTTTTTCTCTCCATGTTTGTCTCCCTCTTTCCCCAAATACTAGTTTGGAAGGGGAAATTTGGGATCGGATTGGCAATATATACATTTCATTCCTAGAGAAGAATTCCTAGAAAAATAATTGGTTATTTTGAGAAGGGATCTTGTTATATAGGTAAAGATTTGGGTTTTGGAATGAAAATAAGCTATTTTTATAGTATTTTGACATTCATTGTAGAAAAATATAGATATTGTTAAAATTCACAATTCTTATAATCCAAAGATAAAGCTTTACATTAAAACAATAAGCATTTAATAGGATAGAGACTAGACCTGGGATTTCATTGACTGAGGGAAAACCAGATTATGATCTCTTCTAATGTAATCTGATACCTTTGAAATATATAGTTTTAAGAACAGTTTAAATGACTTGCCTCTGGTCACGTGTGTATGTGTGGAGGAGGTGGGGCATTTAACAGTTCTGAGGTAAATAATTTTTAAATTAACTGCTTCGTAAGTCAGATTTTTACATATTGTGTTCCTACATTTTCACATCTAGATCAGGCCCTTCATCACTATTGCCTGCACTAATTGTGATAGCATTATTACCTTAGGCCTCTTGCTTTAATAAACACTGGTTATTGCTCTCAGTTTAGGAACTGTGCAAGATTGTGTGTATATTTAAATGAATAATAGATACTGGGTAATCAGAGAAAGAATAGTAGCAGATACCTGGAAATCAGAAAAAGGTTCATATAGAATGTGGTGTTTTAAGCTAAGTTTTGAAGGAAGTACCTGGAGAGGTGCAGAGGAATTTTTAATTATTAGTCCGGTAATGAGTCAACAAACATTTATGTTTTTATAATGTGTCAGACACTGTGCCAGAGGCCTGGAATACAAATATGAACAAAAATGAAAGATTGTTTCTGCCCTCCTTCTAATAAAGGAAGATGGCATATGAATAGAAGATGAAAATAAGTGTGGGAAAGGAAGGTATCTTGTGGGACGCATTGAGAAATATGGATTGCAGCTTGATGAGAAATGAAGAGAAAATGGCTTGTGTACCCTCCTTAAAATGGTAGTTCTGTGAGGAGCTAATCAATCAAAAGGAAGTCTGCAGGAGGTTGAGAGGACTTCTAAGATATGAAGGAACTGAGATGATCCTCCAGGATTTCTGAGGAATCAAAGAATAGTTCAGGCATAATCACTGATGTGAACATAATGAATTCAAAGCATTTGCTTCATTAAAACAAGTCATTTGTGCTATACTTTTAAAAGTGATAAAGTATTTTCCTCATTGAACTATTTTATATTAGGTTATAAAAAGCATTGCTCTCTTGATTTTACAGATGAGGAAGCTAAGGCACAAAGCTATGAATTGAATTGCCAAGATTCATACAGCTAATGAGTTGCAGATATAACATTTGTACTTGGCTCTTATAAATTCAAAGGATCACTATTTTTCTTGCTGTACAATATTTCTGTAATGATTACATGCATAAAGGTATAAAGAGAGTTTATTCACCATCTATCTATATATATATATATATATATGTTTCTTATTAGGTAAAAAATGCATTTAGCTAATCCCCCACCTTGAGAAATATTTATTTTTTCATAAAGTACTTATGACTTCAGCATTTTTCTTGCTCGTTAACTGACTTAACCTATTCTGGATTTAAAATGTATGATCAAGAAATTATAACTACGAAAGCAATATGATTAACTTCTTTGAATTAAGTGAAGAGTACTTCAGTTATGATCAGAAAGCTTTTAATTAATTTAATTCAAACTGATAATTTGATAGGAACTTAGAAAATGCAAAGAGGATACTCATATGTTTGCTACTGGTACAGTCATGAAAGTTAAGTATTTGGCCAAATACAAAATATAAAGTTATAATTAATAGAGAATTAGAAGTACAGGTAAATGTAAAAGTAGAGCATATGGATTAATGTTTATTTCTGGTAAGCAATTGTCTTTTCTACCTTCTGATTCTTTAAGAGTATGGTTTTAGCATGATATTAAATTTTGGATTCTTATATTTAACCAATGTAGGGTGGATGAATGGAATATAATAAATCCAGAGGTAGAGCCAGTAATTCCATTTAGAATGTCTTCTTTGTTATAGTCAGTCTTATCTGTCTGGGTTATGTCATCTAATGGGTTTTGGTTTTTTTTGGTAAATGAATAAACAGCCAGAAAGATACCTTGTCAACCTTTGGTTTTGTTTGTTTGTTTTGTTTTGTTTTTTTGTATTTCTCTAGTAAGTAATCTCTAGTTGCCCTAAAGCTTGTTTTTCCTATTCTTAGATTAGATTTAGGGAATACTTTCATAATTTTGCCTTGAAATTTTTAATTTGAAAACCTTGTAGATTTTATAGTTATTTTTTTTATCACAAAAAGGAACTTGATAACCAAAGTTGAAACATCACACTTGTAATTGTAATTAGCTGGATCTGCCATCTTTGTAACCTTGGACAAGTGGCTTTTTTTTTTTTTTTTTTTTTTTTTGGTGGGGGGGCACCTTCAGCTTCACCTGTAAAATAGTGTTCTCTAAGGTCCTTTATAAATAGAAATCTACTTATTTCTAGTCACAGAACCTGAAATGGCAGGGATTGCAGAGATCACAAGTAGAAGAGCTCTCAAAAATCATCTAATCCAATTCTTCTTCTTACCCCCCCCCCAAAATGAGAATATTCAGGTTCAGAGATTTGAAAAGGTGAAAAGTCAAAGTCTACAATAACAAATGCTTAACCTAGGATATTAAACAAGCTTCTCCAACTTTAAGAACTCTTCCCCCTGTACTTTGTGTGCTCCCCATAATGTCACCTCTTCCAAGAATCCCTGTTACCTTTACCTTGTTCCCAGATAAGAAGGTATTGGTTTTATGCTTGTTCTGTTGATTAAGAATCTCTAAGACAGTCAATTGTACTTGGAGACAGCTCTTAACTATTAGAAAGTCGGCTTTTTTTGTCTGGTCAGTTAAATTATCTAGAAATTTGTTCCCTTATGGCTTTGATTTTATGTTCTTAATTGTATCCTTTGCATGGGGCCAAGTAAAATTTATTATTTTCTATAGAACAGTGTTTTGTATTGAATTCAAGATCTGTGTCACCGAATTTTCTCTTTAAGTACTGTTCATCCTTTCTAATCTAGTGATGAGGAATGAAGAACAAAAACAAACAAAACAAACAAAAAACAAACAAAAAAAGCTATTAGATTTAGTGATAATTATTAAGGATTTTGAATGGAAAATAATTAGTAAAATGATATAATAAAAAAACAGATTGCAAAAAGTTGAGGAGTGGGTAGATGGTAAAGCAGTAGATACCTATTTTCAGAAGCATTATGCTTCTGAAAATGTGGCAGTAGTAGGAAGAGAAAATAAATGGCTTAAAGGGCCAACCAAATTTTGGGAAAATTATTATTATTTTATTTAAAAAGGGTCCCTGAAATTAGTTCTGTTTCTAAAACAGTTTCTTTTTGAAAATAAGATTAAAAAATTTTCAGACAAAATCCTATTTCATTGTAATCAAATTTGAGGAATCTTATCAGATTAGTTCAGCATTCCTCATTAGGAAACTTAAGATCAGGAAATCTCTATATAATGCTATCTCCTCATCTACATAAAAGAAAGCTGATTTCCCCTACCCTTCTTTGAATTTGTTTGACTGAAAGATCTGATCTGATTTTCCAGTCTGCTCTTCTGAGTGGGGTAGGAGTAAAGCTACATTGGAGTTCATAACCTATGTCCTCCCCTCCACTATAGCACATAAAAAATTTAAAGGAGATGCTACTTTGTTCTGCATACTTTGCAATAAATACTCTAGAATAA